>WNNJ02002958.1:0-88677 GCA_012934845.2 Pomphorhynchus laevis | reverse complement strand
CGGCGAATGGAAAGGTCGTCGGAATCTGAGTGCCAGGATTCGGTGAGGCAGAAGATATCGATGGATTGCTTGGTGAATAGGTTGAGGATAAGATCGGATTTATTGAGAATAGATCTAGTGTTGAGGAGACCGAGGCGGAAACCGTGTGCTGTGGCGAAAGAGACTAGTGGAGAAGACACATAGGAGAGATGGAGCGCCATCGAATTTTTGGACGGGTGTGGACAACTTGAAAATTTCCGTCTATGTTTCGGATGGCGAGTGATGTTTCGGCGAAGCGATTTTTCGGAAGGGGCGCGATCGGGGAAAATTCGAGTGGTTGAAGATGACATGAGTTTGAATCGTTGAGAGAGGACAGAAGACGCGTGAGAGCGATGCTTGAAAACAATTTTTAGGAGAGGGGGCTGGGAAGGATTAGATTGAGAAGATTTGTTTAGACGGATGAATGCGACAGGAGAAATGTCCTTGAAAAAGGATGGTTTATCCGCAGGAACAATAGACGAGAGGATGGATCTGAAGGCGGAAACATCGTGGTCTAGACGTGCTTGTGGAGATAAGGAGTTAGAAGGCGTGATATTAGTAACAATGACGCAACGATCGCGAGAAGCAAAGCGCTTCCGTAAAGGAGGACGACTGACGTGAGTAGGTGAGATCACGATAGAAGAGCTGGCAGTTGATGATTTGGAGGGATTTGGTTTTACGACGGGAGACATAGAGGATAATGATAATAAAGAGGGTGGCAAGCGATGTGAGGAAAGGTTATGAGTGGAAGGATAGTGGAGGTTGGTGGAGGTGATTTTGATTGATGGATGCAAGTTATTGAGAAACGAGACAGGAAGGACGGGACGTGGGGTGTCGGGGAGTGAACATACATTAGTTGTAACAATTTGCGGCTCCGTCACTGTATCGGTAGATTTATCATAAACTTGACAAAATCCATCTTGCTGCGATACAATTTGCGGCTCCTTCAGATTATCTGATAATGGATTATCTGATGATGACGTAGAAACGCGATGAGGGGTAGAAATGTAAGGTGATTTATCTGATACGACTAAAGAAATACTGGGTTGCAAATGGTCAATGACAGTAACATCAGAAGATTGAGCTGATTGATTGGGCAAAATTGAAGGATGTATAGTAATACCTGTAGAAGAGATGGGAGATTTGGCATTCTTAGAGGCAATCGAATGCGGGAGAATTGGGCATCGAGGTTGAGACTTATTACAATACGTAAGAGGCATGTGTTGACATCGCTGCATTGCCAGATTGTTTCAATATATTTGTCTTGACTCTTCATCGTATTTATCATCTTAGCCGAACAGTAGCCACAGTAGAATTCACTCTTCATCGTATTTATCATCTTAGCCGAACAGTAGCCACAGTAGAATTCGTTGTCTGCAAGGCAAGATGCCTGGGATTCTGAAGTCCAAATACTTACCCACGTGTGACAATCATTGTTTGAGCAAAGGACTTGTTGTTCAGATCCATTGGAAACATCTCTAACATCGGTGTTGGACGCGACATGGTTGGGAACTTGAGACTTTTGTTTTTTCCGACCCATTTGTATATAGTCGTTTGATTCGTGATTTTATTCTCCTCGTTGTATGTATATTAGATTGTATGTTATTTATTGTATAGAATGTATGTTTATTAGAAACCAAAAATTTTTTAAGGAATTATAATGTGTTTGAACGATTTTTAGATGGTTTGGAATCTTCACGAATTGATAAGCGGACCACTACGTGATGACAACGCATGTGTTGAATGGCTCGAAACGATATTTTAAACTGTAATTAAAATATGTAACAGGAAAGAAAAAACAGTTTTTAATAAATATCAGAGATGTCACTTAATAATTGGTCGAAAAAATCAACGTTATTATGTCTACACCAATGTCTCCACGCGAATTCCGCCAATTTTAAAGCAGCGTTTAAATTTTTAAAATTGTTAAAAGTAAATTTATTTTTATTCAAGATAATAAAGTAATGATGCCAATTTTTTTGTGTATACGTTGATTTGTTGTAAGTTGGAAATAATAAGTTAAAAATGATGATTGGATATCATACCAAAGTGCTTAAAAAGTATTTTGAAATTCAAAAAATTAAATTTTGTTTTACAACGTAATACATGTTAAATCAATCTCAAACTTGAAAATAATGTAGATATATGATTTGTAATCGTATTATAATAATATTGCAGTAAACAAACTACTAACAAGAGCAATGGTAAAAATTTAATTATTTTTGTTTTAATTTTTTAAAATTTAAATTTAAATATTTTCAACATACTGAATAAGTCAATTCATAAGTTTTTGTATAAATGTTAATAGATGGTCGATGTTGTGAGATGAAAAAAAGTATGGGTTATCATATCGATTTTTTTAGGAAAAATTATTTTTAAGTTCAAAAAATTGAACATTTTCTCTGAAGCGTAATAGACGTCGTATCGAGCTAAAACTTATATGTGGTGTAGATACATAATGTGCTATCATTGTGTGATAATTTTTAACTAATCCGAACACTTACTTGAAAAATATTCAAATTTTAATTTTTTTGAAAAAAATTTAATTTTAATTTCAAACTTTACCTACACTATGCTGCAAAAAAATAAAGATGTTTTTAAATGTCTAATAAAGGTCTTTCGTTTTTTATAATTTTTTTCTTGTCTAGTTGTGTCCGCCTTTCGTAAATGTTGCCGTATTTTGGAAATATTTTTTTTATTTACTTACACTACAACAGTATTTGTATATGCTTGTCTGAGCTGTAATAATTTATATACTTTATTATAAAAGTTGTTATTAAGAGAAATGAAAAAGATTAATTAAAATTAATATACACGTTCTTGATAAAATTAATATTCTTTGTCAGTACAAAGAACTCTAATAATTTAAATCCGCCGTGTTGCCTTAACTACGAATAATGAGTAAGATATAAACTATATTGATGAATGTAGAGGTAAACCTTTAGACTGTTGCATTATGGCATAAAGTTTGATAGGTACGCGATCTAAGCTCAATCAAAAATTATGATTGAGATCTGATTGTAACTTCATCGATATTATGAACAATTTATTCTTGGCAAATAAACAGTCGACTGTTCCCATTAACTTCTACAATATCTATCTGCACGTAGAAACTGTCAAAAGCTATTTGGCAAACTAAGCTTTTGAATACATGTAGAGAGTTAGTTGAGAATTGTAAGCAGGAGATTTGAAACACAGAAGATTCGAAAATTGCAATTCTTTCCTGCAGTTGTATCGAGTAGGATGTATCAATTTACTAAATCGATGATCTTTCTAAAATTAAATAGATTGTTAGTTATTGTTTGTTATTTTCTTGTTTGGATCTTGTCTCTAACAATCATAATCTCATCAGAAATAATGAATATCTGACAGTTAATAACTGTGATTCATGATTACTTTGTATAATTAGGTGATCTTTCTATAATGCGATTATCTTTGTTTATCACCTTTGTCATTCAGGCTCGTCATCAAATGTTTTGTAGTTAAGTAATAACAAAACAGATTTGTTCGGCACAGAAATCGTCAGGGTCCGGCGCTATTTGATTTTTCAATCTAATTATGAAATTACGAAGAACTAGTGTAGGGAATTGTCAATAGGTGAATTTCAATGAGTGAGACATGTTGAGCCAAGCTTATCGACCAGTCCTTGATTTAATAATTAAGTCATTTATTAATAATTAATAACGATTTTTTGAAATTGAACAACCAATTAGACTAATATAATTTGACAAGTTATTATCTGAGAACGGCCAGCTGATAAGAGAACGGCCAGATGATATCCTCCTACACGGCGACCCGACCGAAGCAATTGGCTTCGCTGTTACAAACCCTCAGCAGTCATTATGCTTGAATAAATCAAGCACGGAGGTTACTTACGCCGCGGAAGAGTACGCAATCCGCGTTAAAGAACGAAAATATCGACATACTATGGAGGAAAATGGTTACATTTTTACCCTTACAGTTGTGGAGACCTATGGGGGATGGAACGTTGGCGGACTATGTCTAATCCGTAGAATAGCGCGCTACCTTGCAGCTCGTCGAAACATCCCTTATTCACGGGTAGCTGAGGAATTATTTCAGCGAATATCGATCGCGCTAATGAGAGGTAATGCCAAGGCTCTCTTGAAGAGCCTCCCCGATGACGACAACGGCTGGAATGGGTGTCTATTGATTGCAGTCAGGATCCTCAATATCAACTTTTTGCACTGCACCCCTCAACATCCATTATTGACGGATCCAACCAACAGATATTGCTGCAACACGGAAATGAACAGAATTGCAGTAGTGAGGAACTAGAAATTTCAAATCTAGTTGGAATGGAGGTACACGCCGTTACCGATAATTTCGGAAATTTTGGTATTCCATGTGGAATCCCACGGAATTAGACAAAAAATTATAGTGCTAACAATTATTTATTATTTAATTATTTATCTGATAAGTTATCATAACTATATAATGTTATAATAATATAATGATGTTATTACGGTCAAATAGCACGGTCAGATTACAACGAAAATCAACGAAATTAAAATAATTAGCAAATACATTGAATAACATCCATTGTGCTCAGTCAAATGCTTGACATAAGTAACTCTACAAAATCTTTACGAACATTTAGGTAGTGCACATAGTCTATGTGAGTGTGAGCACACACTGCACGCGTAGCTGCATATAGTCAACATTTCTAAACAGTTCAATCATGTAATTGGGAAGCATGTCGGTTGTTAAATCTGTTCTTAAAAAGCTTGTTTGCAGCTCAGATGATTTATCGAGAACTATTCTTATTTAAAGAACTAAAAATTTGAAAAATTAGATATTTACATTAATGATAACTCATTATTTTTCTTTGTTAACAATGAACCTTTATGTTAACAATGAACCTGTTAACAATGACAGAACTTTCTGCCATCTTACAAATAACAAAACTTGACTGAATTCAATGGTATTTTACGTTATGATATATTCGTTGCTGAACGTGAGGATATTTTTATATTAATGTAATGCTCACAAGCGAATGGTTTCAGAAGCTAATTTATGCAATTAGCTTTTATAAATTAAAATTTAGATTTTTAATTTATATAAGGCAAGAATTAGCTTTTTCTATTTTCTATTGAATAATGTGATATTTTGATATTTTTCGGTATTTTTAGTAATAAAAAAATACAATCAAAAGTAATTCTGACCAAATTACTTTCCTCATAGACTTTTATAACTATTATATAATTATTTTATATATTTTAAATTAATTACACTTATTATACTTTATATTACACCTCATTGGACTTTTTGGCGTACAAATTAGACAGATAAAAATGAATTTAAAATAAAATTTTTATAAAAAATTAAATTAAAAATATAAGATCATTTTATTAGAAACATAAGATTATTTGAAATAATTTTGATTATTTTATTAAAGATTAATCAGATTAGAATATTTTCTATTTAAAAATATTGAATAATATTGATTATTCAATATTCAAAATAATCATTATTCAAAATAATGATTTATTATTTATCATTATTCAAAATAATGATTTTTTTGATTTTTTTTCTTGTATTATTTTTGTGAGCGGTCAGAACAGCCTTACGGATATGACCTGTAGTAATAATAAAATTCTATTGAGTTACGATAAAGTTTGCGTACTATCAAATTCAGGTAATTTATATATAATATATAATCTATAATTTATAATCTATATTTTAAAATTTATATTAAACAACATATTACTAAAAAGTTAGATAAATAAAATTGAGAAATTTAAATACAATCTAAAAACAAGAAGGCTATTGTTGTTCGCTGCCTTGAGCATGCACACAGCATTTTCTCGTTGAACGGCATCACCCAGGCGCCGTATGAAAAACCTGGATGCTTTGGCCTACCGGATTGTTTGGATTAATCGTGTGCCTAGGTTTCAGAGTAACTCTTTAGTATCCTGAACGAACGAGCCTAATGCGTCAATAGCGATGGGCGCAAAATAATCGCTTTTAGTTTCTGATTTACTATATTGGTATATAATTCATTCGCACAAGTTTTTGTCGGTCATATTCTATCCCATTATATAATATTGATATTACATTAATATTATTTTACTAACTATATATATAATTTTAATATTTTAATATAATATATATTTTTAATTTTATATTTTAAAATGAAATATTATATGAAATTCGGTAAATTTCTTTTAGAAAATCGATTTAAAGCACATTCTAAAATCAAAATATTTCCACAGCAAATTCGCGTGAAAATAAAATAACTTTTTAAAGAATGACGAAGATAGCATTCAAACTTAGATTAGTGCAAACTCACTATATCCTTTTACAAATACCGATTACTTTTACAAATACTGATATTGTATTTCCTGTGCATTACTTTTAAAGATATGAATGTATTTTCTTAAATCAGTATTTAACAGCTTGCAACAATACTCGGCAAGGTTAGTATCTCTTTTCTATTGTCTATTATTGATCTAAGCACGTTTCTCCATATATTACAGAGTTACTCGATCAATGTGTGACGAAATTAATCGAATTGCCTTAGAGGCGGCAGCTTCGAAAAAAGGATCTGATACAATTTTTGGCAAAATTGCAAGAAAGGAAATCCCATCTGACATACTGTTTGAAGATGACAGGGTTAGTTTTTTAATGATGGTTTGGATAAACTAATATCTCATAGACGTTAAAATTATAAAATATTGTTTAAAAAGAAAGATCAATTGATATTTCAAAATGTAAAAGTTCTCAGTTATTAGATTCCTTTTTTGTGACTTTTTATCTTACATTTTTATACAAATGAAAGTATTAAATTCAGTACTTTCTAAACTTACTTTTTAGTACGTTTTAGAATTTTATATATTTTGTTCAAATAAAAATAAAATTTTAATTTTTTAATATTTTATTTTTTCTATATTAATGATTTATTCGATAAAAGTTGTTGTAATTTTATGTAAGATAAAATGTAATTCACATAAAATGTAATTTTATGTAATGCACTCTTTCGAAAAAGCACATGTTGTAGACTATTATTAACGTGTCAGCATTAATTTATTATTTGATTACTATTATTATTAATAATAATAGTAAATGGTTATTACAATTCTTGGTTATTAAAATTCTTGCATTTGAGATCTAAAATACATACAGAAAATAACATACAATCTAAAATCCATACAATCTAAAATACATACAAGCAAATTACGACAATATGTACAAACATCGGATTTTAAACGAAGAGAGTCAAGCTGAGAGAACAACTGATTACTAGCGAAAGGAGCCAAGCTGAGAGACAACCAAAGAGCCAAGAAGTGAGCCAACCAGAGAGCCAGCGAAAGAAGCATAGACGGTAAATGCCGAAAAATTCTTCTGAGAGATGTTGCTCTTATAATGGTTTTGCTGCGGTTTGTAAGGCCTGCGTCTGTGCCAGATCTGGTAAAGCTTGCATTTCATGTTGGGCGCAAAATTGTTCGAATAAGCCAATTACTTCACCAAGTGCTAATGCTGCTCAGTTATGCACATCTTCGATTGTTCTTACAAACGACAATTCTCATAATGCAATTGAAATAGAGAGCCCTAATTCGTCCTTTTACATGATTCCGTGCAACTGGAAATGAAATGTACGTATAAGGCATGTTCCAACTACAGTGTAATTAGCGTACCTCGCAGATTAAGTCGAGAGTATTTATCACAAGACTTCGACTGTGGTTTCAGGGCCGGACAACTTTTGTGTCGAGCATCTAAAATATACCGTCGATTTTCTTTCAGATTATTGGTGTAAATTATTCAATGCTTTTCTCTGTGGTTTTCCAATTCCTACGTCTTGGCGAGACGGATTGATAAAAATTCTCTATAAAGGTAAGGGTGATTATAAATCCTTGGATTCTTATCGGGGCATCGCAATTTTAAATCATTCTTATAAGCTTCTGATACACATGACGCTAATGCGTTTATTGTATTTTCGTGGACACCTTTTACCTGGAGAGCAGTTTGGATTTCGTCAACATCGGTCGACTCTCGATGCATTACAAATTGTGAGACACGAGATCTTAAACTGTTTAGTAAGCACATTTCATTGTATGCAATTTTCATAGATTTCAAGCAGGCTTTTGATTTGGTGAATTGTGAACTCTTGCTTAGAAAGCTTAACGAAAAGGCTTCTATTAACAATCAATTCCTCAACCTTCTGCACTCTGTTCTACAACCTAATCGTCTTAAGATCTTCAATAGCCTGGAATTGTCAGATTCTTTTGTAGCAAACCGAGGTGTTATGCAAGGCGACCCTTTGAGCCCGCTGCTGTTTTCTCTATTTATTCTTGATTTACCTGAATATCTTCGCGGTTCGGCTCATGACATTAAATGTGTCCTTTATGCAGACGACCTTGTGATATTAACGCAGTTTTTGTCATCAGCTCAAGCGTCTTTAAATGCCTTATCCCGCTATTGCGTCATCCATCAACTAATTGTTAATATTAATAAATCTTAGGTTATAAAGTTCAGAAGAGGAGGCCCCCTTCGTCGTCGGGATCGTCTTTCTTATAGAACCGATGTTCTGGAGTTCTGTAGTAGTTATTGCTACTTAGGTGTCTTACTAACCTCAAAATGGTCGTTCACTAAACATCTTGATAGTAAATTGGCAAGATTAGTCTTGGCTTCCACTTTTGCCAGGAAGTTAGGTTCTTTGTCCTTCGAAGAAGCACTCCCTTTTTAAGATTATGTTAGTGCCGATTGTTCAGTATGCTTTACGGATATTTTGGCAAGATTTGCCTCAGGTCAATTTCAAACAAATCGATAAATGCCTTTGGGGTTACTTGAAGCGAGTACTAGGAGTGTCAGCGAAGTGTTCTTCATCGCTTGTTGCTAAGTTAGAACCTTGTTCGCTTCATGTGTGTAACACAATGAATCATGAGAGGACTTCTGCTATTTTCTCTAATCTAGCCTCTTTTTACTCAAAAGTTGCCCTCATAAGTTCGCAAGCATATTTAACGCCTGTATACACTCAGCAGCAATGGCGTTTTCCCCATTCGTCAAAGAGACCCTTTGTATGGAGAGCATAAATGGATACCACGACAAATTTTGTTGCATCCGAATACCTCTGCACAAATGGTCCTGTCTGTGTATTTGCAGTTTTTGAAAGTAATCTTGTAATTCCCTTTTACATGTATTTTCCTGCTTTGAATTATCTAAGTTGTATCTGGTCCGGATTGACTTGACGTGACTGTCGGTTTTATGCTTTTTGTATTTTTGATATTTTTTATCACCCAATGCTGAGAAGCAACGAGGTGTAAATAAATCTCTCTCATTATTTTTTATAATCTACATATTTTATACGATATATAAATAGTAATATTATTATAATGCAAAATAAATTACATAGGGAATTTGACCCTAAATCAAGGAGTTCATTATTTCTTTAACTTTTTAAATGCAAGTGTGACTGCCAGTCTTGTCGCAAATAAATTTTGTATTCATGTGGAAACTCCATGAGTTTGCCTCGACTAACGCAATGCCTATACGTTTTCACATTGAGCTGATTGCGTCAGCGTACTTCCTTATTCCTTGTGACTCTTTTTTCGCAATATGTTTGAATACAAATCCGTCTTCCTTTGAGACTCCACCCAAAAGGAAAAAATTAAAGGAATGAACGAGGCATTTTCAATTGTAACCACTCTTTCCATATATTTAGAGCGCTTTCTATTTTCATGGTATTTGCATATGTTTGCAGGTTTTTGACTGACGTAGGATGGAGCAAAAGGATTATGTATACTGCCGTCAAAAAACGTCCGTTCTGTTACGCCGCCAAATTGACCTGAACATGCAATATCCAAGCGTGCACAGCGATCCTTAGTTGTTGAAGGATTTACAAATTTCACCGATCGATCAACTTCTTTTAACATGGGTTCAATTTCTACATGACTCAATGTCTATTTCAATATTCTGCTAAATAGATCTCTGACTGCATTGTGTCGTACGAATGTCTTTCCGTTACCTATGCATGATAGAGAATGTATCACGCTATTGATATCACCGCAAACACATTTTTCAGGACCATTTGAAATCGGTCAGGCATATCGAGCGCTTATTACGTTTCGAAACTCGGTTTTTGAAATAAGTAACGTTAAATCCTAATGAATCTTGGATAACAACCAAGTGGAAGCTTATTCCGATTGCGATTGAAAAATTGCTTGTCGCGTTAGCACGTCGCATCTGTCTAATACTGCATCGACAGCTCGTTTTATTTGATTCACCCGTTCTAAATATTTAATTGTCCTGATTTCATTTTGCGCATAATCTAGATCAATTCCGGTTAATCCTGCTTCAAGAGGTGAACACATTGCCACCGAGAAATTCCATACTGCGGCGCATAATGAGGAAGGGTTGCCAATTCCCAAACCGCCAAATCGTGTAGGAAGGGCTATGATTTCACGTTGAAAATCTTTTATTTGCGTCTGGCATGTTATTTTAGGTAAAAAGAATTTGTCAATGCAGCAATCTAACGGGGTTATTAGGCTCGGTTTACATTTGCACGATCGAAACATAGGATTAAAAATTTCTAAGATGAAAAAATTTGAAAAAGTTTTTCAATCAAAAATAAAACAATAAAAGCAAAATAAAAGATCAAATTAATAAAGATATGTATGCATAACTTACTAAATTAAAGGATAACTATATAATAACAACTATTGATAAAGCTAGTAATAACTTTGTCTTCATATGCAAAAAGCTTTATTATGATATACTAATGAAAGAGGTTAATTCTAATGATTTAAATGTAAATCCAACATATGAACGTAGTGAGTTGAGTTTAGAAACAATTATTACAAGTCACTGTTTTATAATGGATAAAAAGGGTACAAAGTTTGAATCAGATAATAAAACTATACCTATATTATATTGGAATCCAAAATTACATAAAAATCCAATAAAACCTAGGTTCATATGTAGTGCGTTTAAATGTACATTAAAACCACTTTCTGTCTATATGAATAAAATACTTAAAGTAATTAAAGCACACTTCAAAAAATATTGTAAGGTAATCGAAATTAATACTGGTATAAAACACTATTTCAGTATTAATTCTACAAAAGAATTTTTAGAACACACAAATGGAATAAATTTTCAAAATATAAATACATACGATTTTAGTACGCTTTATACAAATCTAGATTTAGTAGATATTAAAGAAGCGTTAGTAAAATTAATTAATCTTATATTCGGAAAACGATATACATATATATGTTATAATAACTATAACGCACATCTAACAAAAATTAAACCATCAAGTAAATATAAATATATGGATAAAATTGAATTAATAGAATCCTTAAATATTTTGATAAATCAAAATTATTTAAAAGTAGGGACATCTATATTTAGACAAGTAAAAGGTGTTCCAATGGGTGGTAATAGTAGCCCAATTATAGCTGACTTGTTTTTAAGCTTTATAGAATATGAATTTGTTCATAACTGTTTAAAAAAATAAATCTAAATTATATAAAGATATGAAATATATGTTTTGATATATTGATGATATATGTGTATTTAATTCTAGCAATTTTTATTCAATAAGCGAACAAATTTATCCACATTAAATTAACTGGACGTATTGTATTAAAATCTATGATGCATCGGGCATATAAAGTTCAAATTGGAACTTTTTATCAAGTTCAATAAAGTTATAAACTGATTAATTATTACTTAATTATTACTTATAACATATTTTAAAACTATTATTTATTTATATCGTAAATATGACATATTTAAATTTTCAAAAAATATATTTTTGCATAAGCATTCATGCAAAAATATTAATGCAAAACATATTAATATTTAAGAAGATAATAATATTAATATTATTAAAATATATTAATATTTTATAAAGAAGATACATAAAGCTTATTTTTAAGCTTTATAAATCTAAATTGCATAAATATATGAAATATATGTTTTGATACATTGATGATATATGTGTATTTAACTCTAGCAATTTTTATTCAATAAGAGAACAAATTTATCCAGGTAGCATCATTATTAATAAAACTAATATTAATGATAAAGAAGGTGTATATCTAGATATGAACATTAAATTAACATCAATTAAAACTACTTTTAATTTATATCGTAAATATGACATATTTAAATTTACAAGAAACATATTTTTGCATGAGCATTCATGCATACATTAAATTAATATCATACATTAATATAATTTAATACATTATAATACATTAAATAAGCTTCAAAGAATATGAATTTTTTCAAAACTATGTAAAAATAAATCTAAACAAAATATTTTTAGTTTATTTAATTGTGCAGTCATTGTTATTATTGGAATTTTTTAATGACACAGCACGTTGCTTTATTATCTATAAGCAAACAGCAGTACGCCACATTTCAGTATTCGTAGACCTCATTTGCTACTGATCCAATACCTTCGTTTCACGTGTCTGTTTTTTAATGTCGGATGCCGATCACTCGACTTGTTTGCTTTATTGACACTTAAATTTAATAAAAGTGAGATTACATTGGACAGATTCATTGCAATGTAATTACTAAATAAATTTATTTATTTAATTATTAATTTATTTTTAATTTAAAGAACCAAGAATTAGTCACCAGAATTTATAACATTAACTTTAAACAATGTAATATTAAAACAACGTGTAAATATTACATATTTATAATATTGTATTTATAATATAATATTATATTTATTAAATATAACATATTTATAATAATTTATTTATCATTTGTTTCTTTTAGAAGTTAACAATTTTAATTATATTTTTGTTTGTAATTAAAAGCATCATTATACAAGTCGGATTATTATTTTGATGAATCGTGCTGTAATTTAAATCCATCGTTTTTATATAAAAATGTAACTAATAAATTATAATGTAAAAAATATTATAAATAATTAGGCTTTAAGGTTAATTCGATAAAAATCAAAAATTTCACAATTAAAACTTAACATCTAACACATTAATACAAAATAAAAATACCTTTGAAGTACTTCACTATACAACGGAGTACACCTCGAAGAATTCTCTTTTGATGCACTTCGGAAGATAAAGCAGGATTCTTAAATATAATTGAGAATAAACGTTTCATATCTTAAATATTATTTCATAATATTTCAATTAACATTTTTAATTGTTTTAAGTTGATATAAATGTGAAACGATTGACATTCTGATGATGTTTTTTATCTTGCACGCTGCTTTTATCCTATGCACAGATACGCTATATACCTGTGAAGTCATTGTTACTATTAAACGTTTGACAACTATTTTTATTCTACACGCTACTTTAATTCTATCTATACGCCAACAGCAGTACGCTACATTTCAGTATAGGTGAACCTCATCAGCTACTGATTCATTACTCACCTTTCACATTTTGGTCCTTTTAATATTAACTGACGATTATTAAAATATAAAATTATTTGCCATTTATATTTGTCCTTTTGTCATTTATATTTCGATAAGATAGCAAAAATATAATTTGGATTAAATTTTCAATAAAACATTAATTGATTGTTTTAAATTAAAGTAACTGGCGCATTCATACTACTCATAAAACTCGTATAATGACTAGTATTTCAAACTAGTCATCTATAGTTTTTTCCTAATTTTAAGTTGATATACCTGCGCAGTCATTGTTACTGTCGAAATATTGATGACTATTTTTATTCTGCACGCTACTTTTATCCTATCTATAAGCCAACAGCAGTACGCTCCATTTCAGTATTGGTTGACGTCATCAGCTACTGATCCAATACCTACATTTAAAGTTCCGGTCCTGGTGATGTTGGCTGACGATCACTCGATTCGTCTGCTTTATTGGCAATTAGATTTAATGTAAGACTTTCGTCTTACATTTTTCAAATTTAATTGAAATCATTTTTGATTTTAAATTAAATCAGCGTTGGTAAGAGTAGATTCTACTTTCAATTTGAAAACCTACCTATGTTTGCAGTTAATTGCTATTATCAAACTAGTCATCTATTATTTACTACTTTCTACCTGAAAAGTAGTATACGCCAACAGCAGTAAGCTACATTTCAGTATAGGTGAACCTCATCAGCTACTGATCCAATACCTTCGTTTCACGTGTCTGTTTTTTAATGTCGGATGCCGATCACTCGACTTGTTTGCTTTATTGACAGCGTATATCAGCGTTGATAGGGGAAGGTTCCACCTTTAATTTGAAAGCCTACCTGTGCAGTCATTTTTACCATTGAAATATTGATGACTATTTTATTCTGCACGCTGCTTTAATCCTATATACGCCAACAGCAGTACGCCACATTTCAGTATTAATTGACCTCATCAGCTACTGATCCAAAACCTACGTTTCATGCTTCGGTCCTTTGAATGCTAGTTGACGATCATCCGATTCGTCTGCTTTATTAATAAATTAAAAATAATAATTTATTTAAAATAATAATTAAAGCATACCTAACACGATGGTTGGTACTAAGGTCAAGTGGAAGTTGGTTATCCCTTCTAACACACTACAAAAGCTAATGATCTGTATGTAATTATAATAGTATGTTAATTTAATTGTGCAGCTATGACATTGCACGTTGATCTAATTCTATTCATACTATTCATAAAACTATTATGATGACTAGTATTTCAGACTAGTCATCTATAGTTTGTTTCCTAATTTTAAGTTAATTTAATTGCGCAGTCATTGTTACAATTGTAAATTTTGACTACTTTGATAACTATTCTACACACTACTTTAATCTTTTCTATAAGCCAACAGCAGTACGCCACATTTCAGTATTATTTGACCTCATCAGCTACTGATCCAATACCTACGTTTCACGTTTCGGTTCTTATAATGTTGGATGACATTCACTCGACTTGTTTGCTTAATTGACACTAAAATTTAATAAAGACTTTGGTCTTACATTGTGCAAATTCAATTGAAATCATTTCTGGTTTCAATTTAAATCAGCGTTGGTAGGGAAATAATATACCAAATTTGAAAAACCACCATCTTTGAAATTAATTACTATTATCAAACTCGAAAATTTTGATGACACGACACGTTGTTTTACCCCTATCTATTAGACAACGGCACAATGCTACATTTCAATATTGTATATAAGTAAATTCACATCACAATATTTTAATGTTTGCTTAAATATTGATTTATTTAGATACATGACATCAATTATATGTATTTTGTTATCTAGTTGCATGTAAATATGAAGCAATTTTAAGTATATAACTGACTTTAATGAAAAAATTATACGATATTGTGATCCGTTCAACTTAAATGAGCGTTGTTAGTATGGGACGTTTCTACCTTCAATTTGAAAACCTACATATTTTTGAAGTTACTGGTATCAAAAATAAATTTTCTGGAGTGGTAATTTGACTTTTAACTTTTGAAATTTTTGATGACATTGCACGTTGCTTTAATTCTATCTATAAGCCAATACATTACATTTCAGTATTGGGGGAAATCCAACAAGTGATCCAATACCTACGTTTCACGTTTCGGTCCTTTTAATGTTGGCTGATGATCACTCGACTCGTCTGCTGTTATTGGCAATTAGATTTAATAGAAGACTTTCGTCCTACATTTTGCAAATTTAGTTGAATTTCTGATTTAAAATTGAAACCTTACCTCTACCAGCGGGAAGGTTAATTAAACCAGCGCTGATTTAATCAACGCTGGTTTACAGCCCAAGTATTTTTATCGTGACAAAATCTATTAGTTTAAATAGACAGAAAGATATTTATTACGAATATATTCAGAAAAACAAGATTTTATAATTTATTAATTCAACAAAATATAACAATTATTGGAAATGGGACAAATGATTTTCAAAATAGATCACATACCCTACGTATTTTATACTATAAATAAATAAAAATAAATAAATCTAAAATATATTTAGATTTATTTAGATAAATAAATCTAGGTTTTTTATGTAGGAGATTGCATTTCGGAATTAGTGATGTTAATAGGAAATCACGTACTTGTATTTAAATTCACATCACAATATTGTTTGCTTAAATATTGATTTATTTAGATACATGATATCAATTATATGTATTTTGTTACCTTGTTGCATGTAAATATAGAGCAATTTTAAGTATATAACTGACTTTAATGAAATAATTTTACGAAAATTGTGATCCGTTCAAGTTGGAGCCTATAACATTTTTATAAAAAATCTGCTTTAGTGTTTAGCATTTAAAGACATTAGTCCACAAGCTCCGGTACACTTCCTTGTCATTCCAAAGAAACCAATTTTCCAATTGAGAGATATGGAAGAATCCGATGAAGAGGTCAGAGTAATATATAATGTTTAATTTTTCAAAAGTAAATATAATTACTAATTTTAAATAGTTGATAATGATCCATTATTGATAAATAATTATTGGAGCTGGATCAAAGAAAGGAAATTGCTTTTGATATTTCGCTAACTTCTGTTAGCATCTTCAGCAAATTACTGAATTTTTTAAAGATGCTAACAGAAGTTAGCGAAATATTAAAAATACAGAGTATTTCATTATTATAGACCCCTTTTTGCATTATTATAGACCCCTATTTGCATTATTATAGACCCCTATTTGCATTATTATAGACCCCTAGTTGCATTATTATAGACCCCTATTTCCATTATTATAGAACCCTATTTGCATTATTATAGACCCCTATTTGCATTATTATAGACCCCTCCTTCGGGTTGCTTTGGTTTATATTTAAATAAAAATTTTACCCAAGAATGAATACTCAAAATTCAGAAACCAGCAGAGAACATGAAGAAGAAACACGTAAAAAGAGACAAGTGATTACCAGAAACATTATAGAATGTTTTCTCAATCAGCAGGGAAAGAACTTAACCTTGAAGGACATGTCTTCTATATTAAACCTATCAAAAAGTATAGTAAAAAGGTTATATAAGAAATATCTCAATGGGGATTTTGTTGATTTAACAAATTTTAAAACTGCTGGAGAACAAAAAACAGTGAACTTGAAAAATTTGTCGTTTGAGAAAAGCATTTTATCTACAGAGATAGCTTCTAACCCATGCGCAAGTTTAAAAACACTGGCATCTACTCTTTCTTCATACAATGCTTTAGGTTCCTATTCCATTTCAACCGTCTCAAGAATCATAAAGAAAATGAATTACACAAGGAAGACGCTGACCTTGGTTCCGATAAATAGAAACAGTAACATCAACAAAACAACAAGGGCCCAATATGGAACAACTATCAATACGATTGCCGATGGCAGATTGATTTTTCTTGACGAAGTGTTTTATTAATGTCCCAAATTCGAAAGGTGTAAATGTTTCACTGCTGTGTGCTATAACAACTTCTGGTGTTTTCGCACATAAAACCAAAATCGGAAGTTTTAAATCTATTGATATTATAGAATTCAATTCTTCAAAGTTTCTACCGTTAGAAAGCAACAACAGGAAATATGTAATAATGGACAACGCATCCATACACAAGACAGCCGAGGTTCGCGAAGCGTTTAACAGGAAAAACTACATACTTATGTTCTTACCTCCGTACTTTCCTCAGCTCAATTTTATTGAGGAATTCTTTGCATGTCTAAAAGCAAGAGTCAAACAACGACCCGCATCTACCAATCCTCAAATGCTTATTGGTGTAATTAATGACATAGTTACAAATGATAACTTCATAATGACTGGATACTTTGAACATAAGAGAAGATGGGTTTTACAAGCAATTGTACATGCTGATTTTATTTAAATTAAATACCTTTTTATATTTTTAGTTTTAAAATTATATTATGGTTATTCGTAAAAAATAACATGAACCAAAGCAACCTGAAGGAGGAGTCTATAATAATGCAAATAGGGGTCCATAATAATGCAAATAGAGGTCTATAATAATGCAAATAGAGGTCTATAATAATGCAAATAGGGGTCCATAATAATGCAAAAAGGGTTCTATAATAATGCAAATAGGGGTCTATAATAATGCAAACAGTGGTCTATAATAATGCAAAAAGGGGTCTATAATAATGCAAAAAGGGGTCTATAATAATGAAATACTCTGTAATTTCTGTTCTTTGATAAAAGAAAAGACGAAATTATTGATTTTATTCAATAATTATATAAAATTATTAATATTATATATAATTTTATCAATCTAATTTTGATAGAATGAATACTGTTTATATGAACACATGACATTATGAAATATTAATAAACTTCCCTATTTATATTATAAGTGTATCGAAATTTAAGTTTTTAAATTTTAAATATAAATGTTTATTTTGTTGTCTAGTGGACTAGGTTCTTTTGCCTAGAATCTATCTAGTTGTAAATCATTACGGATGTAATCATTATGGATATGTTTTCATGTAAGTATATGATATTTAAATAAACCTTAAAGTATAATTAATTTCCTGCACATAACACAATATTTCGAGGGCTCCTGCTATCGTCTATTAATTTTTAAATACGAACAATATTTTAAATATTAATATATTATTTTAAAATATAATGATATAATATTATATATAATATTTTTAATTTTTTTCTAAATATAATATTTTTGAATGTCTAAAATATTTAAACATTTCATTTTTATTATAAAGTGCATTTTTATTTTTTTGCTCTTCAATATGACATTATTTTAAATTCCGTTTGTATTTAAAAATAAAAGACGATAGTAGCAGACATCGAAACATCGCGCCATTTGTAGGAAATAAATTATTTTACTCGCAATAAATAAAAAAAACTTTAATGAATATTTTCAGCTTTAATTTATAAACAAAACAATTAAAAATCAAAAACACAAAAGTGTTTATGTTATCTACATTTATTTAATCCTCTGTGTGAGACTGCATTTCGGAATTTGTGATGTTAACCGTAAATCACGTAGACGAATGTAAACGATTAAATTTTCATGTTAATCTAAAGATAATGATGTGTTTATTATTCAAATGATAAATTTATTTATCATTTGAATAACGAGAAATGCTTTCTGTTTAAACTAAACAGTCAATAAACAAATCAGATCAGCTAACAGACTCTACGTATTTTATACTATAAATAAATAAAAATAAAATAATATTTAAATTATATTAAATTATATTTATATTTATATCAATTTAAAATATAAAAATCAAGAAACACGCCAAAATGCAAGTACTTGATTTAATCGTTATTTACGAATAGATTTATTAATTCGTTTTGAATTACAGCTTGGAACAATTGCTATAATAAATGAAACAAGTAAAGGCAAATTACGTTACATTCTTTAGATTGTAAAAATGAAAAATTTTTCAAGAAAGAATCCATTAAACCCGATTTCAATTGTGCATTATTATAGAGGAGGAATTTAAGTTTCATAGCTCAAAGTCCAGAAATTCTCTAATGACGGGGCTAATGTCTGATTTATTGCTGTCGTGCAAATTGTCAACCATTATTTTTGTAGCTCGAAAAATATACAAATAATTTTATAAAAGTAATATACAAATATCCTACCTATACGAATATAAGTATTCGAGAAATGAGAATCACGAATAATCGTATAAGCAAAATATTTATAATCAGATCAGATAACTGAGTCTTCGTATATAAATAAGAAGTAAAGATACCTAATAATAAATAATTATGTAAGATTTTATAATTTATATAAATTTAAAATTTAAATAAAAATCAATTTGTATGAATTGAATCCGATAAGAAATAAAAGTCATCAGGTGGGTGACCAAAAAATAAAACAATTAAATTAATTACTATTTAAATTTAGTTTATACATTTAAAAATCATGTTCTTTCGTGTATATTATAATCTATAGAAATTAGAGTTTTATAGAATTAGAATTTTCGTATCAATAATACATAGTTTCAGCATTTCTGACAGAGGTTATATTACCGGGAAAACAACGTCCATGGATTAATAATAAATTGTCAGTAGAATAAATAATATACAAATATCCTACCTATACGAATATAAGTATTCGAGAAATGAGAATCACGAATAATCGTATAAGCAAAATATTTATAATCAGATCAGATAACTGAGTCTTCGTATATAAATAAGAAGTAAAGATACCTAATAATAAATAATTATGTAAGATTTTATAATTTATATAAATTTAAAATTTAAATAAAAATCAATTTGTATGAATTGCATCCGATAAGGAATAAAAGTCATCAGGTGGATGACCAAAAAATAAAACAATTAAATTAATTACTAGTTAAATTGAGTTTATAAATTTAAAAATCATGTTCTTTCGTGTATATTATAATCTATAGAAATTAGAGTTTTATAGAATTAGAATTTTCGTATCAATAATACATAGTTTCAGCATTTCTGACAGAGGTTATATTACCGGGAAAACAACGTCCATGGATTAATAATAAATTGTCAGTAGAATAAATAATATACAAATATCCTACCTATACGAATATAAGTATTCGAGAAATGAGAATCACGAATAATCGTATAAGCAAAATATTTATAATCAGATCAGATAACTGAGTCTTCGTATATAAATAAGAAGTAAAGATACCTAATAATAAATAATTATGTAAGATTTTATAATTTATATAAATTTAAAATTTAAATAAAAATCAATTTGTATGAATTGCATCCGATAAGGAATAAAAGTCATCAGGTGGATGACCAAAAAATAAATCAATTAAATTAATTACTATTTAAATTTAGTTTATACATTTAAAAATCATGTTCTTTCGTGTATATTATAATCTATAGAAATTAGAGTTTTATAGAATTAGAATTTTCGTATCAATAATACATAGTTTCAGCATTTCTGACAGAGGTTATATTACCGGGAAAACAACGTCCATGGATTAATAATAAATTGTCAGTAGAATAAATAATATACAAATATCCTACCTATACGAATATAAGTATTCGAGAAATGAGAATCACGAATAATCGTATAAGCAAAATATTTATAATCAGATCAGATAACTGAGTCTTCGTATATAAATAAGAAGTAAAGATACCTAATAATAAATAATTATGTAAGATTTTATAATTTATATAAATTTAAAATTTAAATAAAAATCAATTTGTATGAATTGCATCCGATAAGGAATAAAAGTCATCAGGTGGATGACCAAAAAATAAATCAATTAAATTAATTACTATTTAAATTTAGTTTATACATTTAAAAATCATGTTCTTTCGTGTATATTATAATCTATAGAAATTAGAGTTTTATAGAATTAGAATTTTCGTATCAATAATACATAGTTTCAGCATTTCTGACAGAGGTTATATTACCGGGAAAACAACGTCCATGGATTAATAATAAATTGTCAGTAGAATAAATAATATACAAATATCCTACCTATACGAATATAAGTATTCGAGAAATGAGAATCACGAATAATCGTATAAGCAAAATATTTATAATCAGATCAGATAACTGAGTCTTCGTATGTAAATAAGAAGTAAAGATACCTAATAATAAATAATTATGTAAGATTTTATAATTTATATAAATTTAAAATTTAAATAAAAATCAATTTGTATGAATTGCATCCGATAAGGAATAAAAGTCATCAGGTGGGTGACCAAAAAATAAATCAATTAAATTAATTACTAGTTAAATTGAGTTTATAAATTTAAAAATCATGTTCTTTCGTGTACATTTTAACCTAAATAATTGCAATCAATGACTCATCAATAATAAATTAGAAAGTACAATAGAACTTTTTTGAACTTAATTTTTTAGAATTTCGTATTGAAATATATTTATTTATTATTGATAATGCAAATTTTGTCAAAATATTTAATAGTCAATAATTAACATCTCGCCATTATTTCAAATTATTGATCTAATAATTTCACCCTACATTTTTTGGATAAATTTTAAATACATGAATCGCTATAAATTCATTTACGCTTTTCGGAAGTAAAACCCATTTTATAAAGCTGAAATTTTCAGTATTCGAGTTTTGCAGCTCAAATACCATTTGAGTTTTTAATTCTTTTAAATATTATGCAAGCGCATATATTACAAGATTAATAATTACGAGAATATAAACATTTTTAAAAGCTTTATCTTTTACGTGAACTGTTTGATTCTTAGGCGAATTTTGACTCACTTTTTGATTGTTCTTGTTAATAGATTCTTGATTGTGCTCATTTTGATCACAGGCTGTAGAAATAGCGAAATTGCAGGAATTGCTGCAGATACAGCGAGTATGACACTCGATGCTCTATTAGAAAAAAATATGAGTATAGCACTTAAAGGTAACAATGCCCCACAAGCAATTGAAATATTCGAATATATGATTACTTTTGTGGCATTATTGTACCGGCGGACGTTAGTTGATCCACTGAAACCTTTGTGTATAATTTCGATTATTCTTAACGCAAGGACTGTATTGATCGTAGACATTACAAAATTAGGAATAAGATTGAAGGCAATAAAATTACGAAATTTATAAATGTCGGAATTGTCAAATGTTACCTCCACACATATGAACGTAATTGTAATTGGAATAGGGGCGATAAAGGAAATTACAACATGTGTAATGAGTGGATGTTGAATTGCTTTTTGCCTGTTAGAAAATGTTAAATATGTATGTAATGTATTCGATAAAAGGATATAACCCTGAACGTGGGCTATATATAGCATCACTGAGGTGGCAATTGTAATTTCGTTATATTTTAAATCAACGAAGTACACCACGGAGAATGTAATAAATCCAATGCATTCCAAAAAAGCAATTATGCTTATTAACACAACTCTAACGGTACGCTTTGATTGACTGGTAATTGATCTGTACAAGATAGGCAACGCAGACAGTGTAACAATAAATTTTATTGCATAAAGGTAATTAGAATATCGAAATAATTTTATCGGAACCACATACAGCAATCCCAAATTAAATTCTTCCATTCAAATTTCAAAATATATTAAAATAATTAGTTCCTAACGAGATATATAATAACTTAAATGTCTCGCTACATTTATACAGTTTTACTCGCACCGGAAATAATCATTTGTTCCGCAGTGATGTTTTCAAGGTTTTCTTAATTTTATAATTTGTACATCGACACGCAAAAATTAGGTTATTTACTTCAGTAAGTATTTAAACACCCAAATACTGTATCCTAATATACTCGCGTATATTACAAGATTAATATTTATGAGAATAGATGAAATATTTATACATTATATTATTAAATGATTATATTAATATTATTAGACATATATCATCAATGTATCAAAAAATTTGCCACTTAAGAGTTTAAATTTATTTTTAATATTATTGTGTTGATTTATATATTTTACAATTTTCTGCTTGATGTTATTTTTATAGTAACCTAGTTTAAAATATGTATCTATTAAATTATTTAAATGATTTTGAAGAAAGCCAATATCATTACATATTGTTGCAATTCTTAAAATTTCATTATTTAATGTATTATATTTTATATTATATGGTATGCATGAATGCTCATGCAAAAATATGTTTCTTGTAAATTTAAATATGTCATCTTTACGATATAAATTAATAGTAGTTTTAGTTAATGTTAATTTAATGTTTATATCTAGATATACACCTTCTATATCATAAATATTGGTTTTGTTAAGAATAAGGCTTTCTGGATAAATTTGTTCACTAATTGAATAAAAATTATTAGAATTAAATAAAAATATATCATCAATGTATCGAAACATATATTTCATATATTTATATTGTTTAGATTTAGTTTTTACACAGTTATGAACAAATTCATATTCTATAAAGCTTAAAAACAAGTCAGCTATAATTGGGCTACTATTACCACCCATTGGAACACCTTTTACTTGTCTAAATATAGATGTCCCTACTTTTAAATAATTTTGATTTATCAAAATATTTAAGGATTCTATTAATTCAATTTTATCCATATATTTATATTTATTTGATGGTTTAATTTTTGTTAGATAGGCGTTATAATTATTATAACATATATATGTATATCTTTTTCCGAATATAAGATTAATTAATTTTACTAACGCTTCTTTAATATCTACTAAATCTAGATTTGTATAAAGCGTACTAAAATCGTATGTATTTATATTTTGAAAATTTATTCCTTTTGTCTGTTCTAAAAATTCTTTTGTAGAATTAATACTGAAATAGTGTTTTATACCAGTATTAATTTCGATTACCTTGCAATATTTTTTAAAATGTGCTTTAATTACTTTAAGTATTTTATTCATATAGACAGAAAGTGGTTTTAATGTACATTTAAACGCACTACATATGAACCTAGGTTTTATTGGATTTTTATGTAATTTTGGATTCCAATATAATATAGGTATAGTTTTATTATCTGAATTCAACCTTTATACCCTTTTTATCCATTATAGAACAGTGACTTGTAATAATTGTTTCTAAACTCAACTCACTACGTTCATATGTTGGATTTACATTTAAATCATTAGAATTAACCTCTTTCATTAGTATATCATAATAAAGCTTTTTGCATATGAAGACAAAGTTATTACTAGCTTTATCAATAGTTGTTATTATATAGTTATCCTTTAATTTAGTAAGTTCTTTATACATATCTTTATTAATTTTATCTTTCCTTTTATAATTGTTTGTTATTTTCATTTTATTTTTAATTTTATCAAATATATAATCTTTCCAAATTTTTATCTTAGATATATTCGAGCTTTCACTATTAATCAGCTTACTAAAGTAATCATTTAAGTTATTATATAACGAACTGTAAATTTTATTTTTGTCGTTGTTGTTATTTAATCTATATTTATACCCTTTTGATAGCAGCTTTCTTAATTCACAATTTTCAATTAATTCTAGATTATGGGTACATATATGTTCATTTATTTTATCAAAACTAAGACTTTTACAATTGCATTCTGTTTCCATTATGTTTCTAATATTATCGTTACATATTGATTTTAATTCTTTATTATAATTACAAATTTTTCGTCCTAATGGTGGTAGGAGTTTATACCTTATTTTAGGAATATATTTACTTAAATCTGACCCTATTATTTTTTTGTTAAAATTATTTAACAAAAAAATAATTATTTAACATACATATATGTTCATTTGTATATTTGCATACCTCTTTCATTAGTATATCATAATAAAGTTGATTGAAAAACTTTTTCAAATTTTTTCATCTTAGAAATTTTTAATCCTATGTTTCGATCGTGCAAATGTAAACCGAGATTACCCCGTTAGATTGCTGCATTGACAAATTCTTTTTACCTAAAATAACATGCCAGACGCAAATAAAAGATTTTCAACGTGAAATCATAGCCCTTCCTACACGATTTGGCGGTTTGGGAATTGGCAACCCTTCCTCATTATGCGCCGCAGTATGGAATTTCTCGGTGGCAATGTGTTCACCTCTTGAAGCAGGATTAACCGGAATTGATCTAGAGTATGCGCAAAGATATTTTAGATATTTTGATGCTCTCATAATATGATAATTGATCAATGTTCTTTCTAAATGACTCATATAGAAGTCTGCAAATGCTGGGCCAAGCGGATACCCTATTGATTCTCCTTCGGTTTGCAAGTAATTTTCACCATTAAAGTTAAAAGGTGTTTCTGTAGTGCATATCTCTAACAGCCGTTTCATTGTCGCTTGATCAATATTTGGCGGATTAATTGTGGTATGGTTGTAGACCTTGTTTAATATTATTTCAATAGTCTCTTTCACAGGATCATTCGTGAATAAGGACTCAACATCCAGATAGTCAACTTTATCGCTATTTTTTATTTTCACATTTTTAGGTAGTTCTTCCGACGACTTGATAATAAATGTAGAATCAAGGTATTCTCTAATTAAGTCATTTATAATTCATAGCAATGTCGTGGGTGACTGTCCCACTTAGGCTAATGATGGGTCTTAAGGGTAAATTCAGTTGATTCTTGTGGATTTTTGATTTAACGATTCGAGGTCAAATGTAAAATGAATGTTTGTGAGAAAATGTTTGTGAGAAAATCATATTTTATCTGTAGAAAATAATATTCTCTTACAATATACCACGAGCTTTTCAGCTAAATTAGCCGACCAGATGAAAATAAATCCACACACGAAATGGATGCAGCTGTTGGTGAATCTCTGAGGACTGAGGTGGAAGAAGATGATCATATTTACGATGTAACCTTGATGAAAGTCTGGGTAATAATGATTCGAGGTCAAATGTAAATTTTGATGAGGCACATAATGGTGACGGCGAAGATATAGAAAACCGTATCAAACATCATTTCAGGATAATTTAATTTTAAAATTTATTTCTATACGATTTTGCAATACGCAGTCTAAATATTTTAGTTTTGATTCTTATTTGCTTATTTCAATACATTTAATTTTGACGTTTATTCCTTAATCCAAATAATCGTAATGTTTTCATGTCCAAAAACTAGAACATGATATTTTATCCATTAATAGTGGAGAATAGATATCCGTGTCCAAAAACGAGTGGAATACAAAATGCAATGTTATGTCCAGAAACGAGAACATCTGACATCGTCCAGAAACGAGTACATCTGTAATGTCCAAACATCACTATTTTGCATATTATGCATTTTATCATTCTTTACCTAAAAAGGCGAGATTTACAGTCCACGTCCAAAAGACAGATCGTATGATCAATCAGTGTGATAGCACATTATTTTTCTGCTAATTTTCAAGTTTGATGATTTTTTATTTTTCTTGGAATGTAGATATTATACATCAACAAAATATTAGTTTAATATTTACATATTAAATATTAATATTCTATATAAATATTATAAGGTCTTAATATTATACATATTAAGACCTGTGGACTTTGTTTTCCCGGTAATATGACCTCTGTCAGAAATACTGAAACTATGTATTTTTGGTTACGACTTTATTATTTTTTCTTATTTTCAAAAAGTTTGATGAATTATTAATTCTTAAAAAAGTAAAAGTTTGCATCCCAAGGTGTTTACACTTTAAAATATAAACTGCTTCACGTGATCACGTTTAAAAAGTCCAAGTAATGGCCAATAGCCAGATCGCGTAGCGCTTGGAGTGAAGGTGGTAGATCTTTATCGATCTTGTTCCAGCCCGCAACAATTTTATTTAAATTATAAAACTTATTTGCATTTTATTTTGCATTATTTTTACTTTATAAACACGTAGACTCAGCTTGCTGATCGAAAATTGCAAGCAAAATTATTTTGTCCATTTCTTTGGCGGTATCAGTTTTTTGTTAAATTTCGGTCTATAGCTAAACTTTGAAATCCTATTAAGAAAGATTTTGCAATAAAATCATTAATTTCTGACAGTTTAATAATTTCTCCTATAAAAGCAAACAGGTTATAAAGAATAAAACGGATCCTGCACGCTTCAATTCCATTGAAGCATTCGGGTTATAAAGTTATTTGAAAATGGGATAGTACGCTTACCCAAAACACAAGAAAAAACTGCATTCGATTTTAATAATGATCAGTTGACTGCCAAAGTATGGCGAAGTTTAGGAAACACTCAGTTAACATAATAAAAATATCGAACTAATTCTAAGTAGTTTTTACTTAGAATTAATAGATAAAATATTGACTAATATAAAAATATGCTATTAATAAATAATAGCATATTATTTAATAAAATATCGACTCCATTAACAAATGTTGTGATCAATATGTTTAAAACAGGACTTGAAATGCTGTTACGAAAATATTAATGTAAAATAATAAGATCGAACATTGGATTTGCTTTGACCGCTGACATAATATAATAATTATTAAGATCCACATAGTTATTTTGAAAGAGTCAATGACAAACAAAAAACATTAGATTTTAGGTTTTTATTCAACAGCTACTGCTATCGTTTTGAGCAAAATAAATAACGATTTTAAAAAAGATAATTTATTCCGATTGGCAAACGCGCGCTTATGTAAGCCTATATAAGAAAACAAATCACAATAGGAAATAAAATAAAAAACAAGAAAATGAAGGAAATATAATGAAGATGAGGGGTGAATTGAGATGGGGCGAAAAGTTGAAGGCTAGCGATTGTGTGTTATCACTTAAAAAACAGTTTCAGAAACTTTAACTTTATGCTTTTGAACGATTTTCATTAATCACAAATTATTAGAAAAACAAAATCTTTAAAAACTTAATCTTTGAGATATAATATTATTCTAAGATTATCTTAATCTCTAAAATAAATAATTTTCAGCATTTTTCTTAAAAATAATTAATACTTGTGCTTTAATAATAATTAATGTAATTTAAAATAATTGTTTAGCTTGTAGGCCATCTCCTGTTCGTAGCCAAGAAAGTAGCATTGGAACAAAAGCTTGACCGTGGATTTCGAATTGTAATCAACGACGGTCCGCAAGGCTGCCAAAGTGTGTATCACCTTCACGTCCACGTCATCGGTGGCAAACAATTGGGATGGCCGCCAGGCTAATTGGACTAAGAATGAACATGTTCCATTTATTTTAAAATAAAGCTTAGTAATATTGATTTTAGCTGAGATTTGTGAGATATCGTCAAACTTTATATTTCAAACTGACATTGTTTAATGAATAAGATATGTAGATGATGTCTTTATTATACATACAAAGAAGGATTGTTCGATGAGAATTTCTTAAATCTGTTAAATTCTTTTGATTTGGCTATACAATGGAAAATTTCTGCTGAAGTTGATGGACACATTTCCTTTCTCAATGTTAATAAGGTTTGGGATACTAATGATAATATACGAACAGGTGTCTTCCAAAATGATTGGTGATATACCAAACATTGTACCATAGGTTACACGAATTCCATGAAGTTGGAAAATTTCATTTGCGTCTGCTTTATTCCGAAGGGCAAAATATATTTGCTCTGATAGCACAACATATAAAAAGAGAATTGGTGAAATTAATTTGACATTGTTAGTTAATGGTTTTTCTAATTGAATTATAAAAGGCATTTGTTATCTCTAAACGGAAAAGAAATGCAGTTATTGGTCTAAAAATAAATAGGTGTGTGTGGGTACTCTAAATGAGGGTTGTAATAAACGAATTAATAGATTCTCTAAGAATAATGACACGAGTCCCAATGCTGATGAACGTATACATTACAATTAAAAACTACCCCAACTCCATAATAAACAAAATCCAATTTTATCAACGTGTTGTGTGTATAAAATACCGTTTTAGGATTGTGATAAAGTGTATATTGGTCAAACAGTCAAAGGATTACCCACAAGAATTAAACAACATAAATATATTCTTCGGCATGGGGATACAAGTAGTGTTATAGTAGATCTTGCTGTTTCACAAGACAACATAATTGATTTTGAAAAAGCAACGCCACTTTCCTTTAAAAGTAATAGTTTAAAAGAATAATACAGGAAGCGGACTTTATGTATAAACAGCAATCAACTCTAATGCCTGGTAATCAAACTGATCTTGTGTTAAATCTGAAAGTATAAAAATACATTAACTTTTTATTTTAAGTTTAATTTGTTTTTATTTTATTGTAACAATAAAGTAGTTAGACAAGGAATTATATACATTGAGATCAAGCAGCACCGCCATATCCCCTCTTAATCTCAAAATCGTCTGTAACGATCGGTCAATATCAGTACTAATCGTTTAGATACATTGAACTTCGTTTTAATTTGTTATTTTGTAATATGATTTGTTCGCACACGTATTTATGAGTAATTTTAGAAGTACAATACCACCCAAAAGGGAGCTCGAGCAGACAGAGGCCAGCGGGCTTATCACATGTTCTCCATACTTCACTTCTGCTCGAGGCACATATAAAGACGAAGGAGATGAATGGAAATGTGGCGATACGTTGGAGCCACAACAAAAAGCGGACGGCAAAGCTCAATGATTCGTTGAAGAGATATAAAAGGAAATTATGAGTTAAAGAATATGTTGAGGCAATACGTTTTATATTTATTGTGAAAATAGAATCCATCATGCAGATGGATATTAGATGGATATTATATTATAGATGTTTAAAACCCCAGATATTATTACAAATCTCAGATTGAGATTTTTAAGTGATCGATAATTATATATAAAATGTAGTCTTCTAACTGCAATTTAGTGTGTAATCTAAAATTCACAAGGACGCGAAGGCTAAACATACCACCAAGTCAGATTCTGTACACTTACACGAAATTGTGATTTTACCAAATCACTTTGTTAAAAGTGATTTACCGAATTTCTTTGAGAATTTGAACGAGATTCTGCAGCAATGGATACTGATCGCTGTTGGCCATAGAGGGATAGGAAGCCTTGTAGTTATTCAAGGACATTAAAGAATAAGAGAGGAAATGGGATTTATAATATTACAATGTTATATGGATTTCAGTCTTTTGCGGACAGTATTGAACGTATCACCACTAAACGGTGGTGATTTGAAAAATGACCAAAACGCCGTAATCCGGATTGTTGGTTCTCAATTGATTTCGAATTTTCAAAAATGATTTATATAAAAAATATACACCGAGTGTTGTTAAGATCTCATCTATCATGTTTTATGTAACTATACATATATTTAAACATAAGATATAAAATACAATCGATATCTGCCACACATATAGTCAAATACCTTCTATATTAAATATGATAGTGGAATAGTGAATGTTTTCTTAATTTCCACTTGCGTGTAATCAATTATGATAATTTTATCATTCTAAATGATCAGGATTGCTTAATATTTAAATAGTTGAACCAAAATAAGCTAGAGATACCTATAAAGACGTTGATTTGTTAGGAAATTTGAGCTAAAATTCAAATATATTCAATATTTTTAATATTGAATATTAAAAATATAATCACAATATTAAAAATATAATTTTAAAAAATTGATAATGATTTATTATTGATAAAGAATTATTGGAGCTGGATCAAAGAAAGAAGAAAATTTTTTATTGATATTTCGTTAACCTCTGCTAGCATCTTTAGAAAATTACTGAAGTAATAATTTGGTAATTTTTAACAATTTTCAACTTGTTATACAATCAAAGCGGATAAAATTTATGTTAAATGGATTTTATCATAATATTTCTGCATTAAAGGATACCTACATATATATATCACGAAAGAATAACTCATATAAGAATTAATCTTATTTCAATAACGTCTTAAAAATCGTTATTTTTACTAAGAAATCGAGGTTCATTGAAAATCGTTTATATCCAGATATTTAATTTTATATGCCAATTTATTTAAAATCTTATGCTTACATTTAGCTTGGATTGCTCTCTCTCCATAGTTACTGGCGCAATTGTTTATAACTTTGATATTCAAATTAGAAAATATATTTTAAATTTAGGCTAAACTCGGGTTAATGAATGAAGTGTAAGATATTATTGCTGGTCTGTGTCTATAAAGACTGTCAATAATATCCGAATGTGTTGTGTATCTTATATTTTAATTTTATGTCAAGTATATTTTGTAATTCAAAACGTAAAAGGAGAAAAATTCTATAGGTCACTTACTTTTCAAATGAACCACAATACAAGGGACAAAGAGATCCAATGTTGGCAGAAGGGAATGCATTTTGAGGATAAGACTGCAAAAGATTGTCAGAAATTCCCTACGTACGCTAGTATGGATGAAGTTAGAAAATTTATGTTATACACGCGTTCAGAAATTGAGTACATTTGTAAACAGCTATGGTGGGACTATGATGAAGATTTAAGATTTTGCGTAGCCCCACAATACGATAGATTTACTTCGAATATAGTAGCTAAAATAGCTGTTGAAGATCCAAAGTTAAAGAATGCAACGATAATTAGCGCTAAAATTGCGGATAATGTCCATAATAAGAATTTACTGTCATGCCTAAAAGTTGGGATGGATTACAATTCGCTTTCATCGACATGTGAATTTCTAGAGATCGATTTGCTCGATCGGACGGTGCTAGAAAATATTGAAAGGGTATTAAAAGTAAAATCAAATAAAATGCAAATATGGAAGCCAATCTGCGAACAGTTTGGATTGGAGTATGACGATAGCCTCACAATGTGTGTAAGCAATAAAGTCACTAGCGGAGAGTTAACAAAAGTTCAGATAACAAATCCATATATGGGTAGTAATACAGACAACTACGAGAAGCATTTATATTGCGCGATCAAGGGATATTATTACGAGAAAATGCTACAATCATGTCTTGATTATAAATCATTTAACGTTAAGGGACGTCAAAATTATCAGAAATATCAGTCGATCTTTACGCACGCAAAACAGGTTTACTGTTCCGAATATGGAATGATATATGTGCCGAAGGTGGACATTTGTGTAAGATCTATATTGATTAAACGGAAACGTGTGAAAAGACATGTTTTAATGTGTGAAACGCGTGATTGTGGCCACGATAAAGTGTCTTCGGCAATATACGGACCAAATATGTACTTGTTGACTTCGAAAAACGACAAGGAATGTTTTAAATACGGGTTTCATTATCAGCGAGGTTACGATGGATGTGAATATTTTAAACGGAATATCATTGGATCGAGTAGCAATCGTACTTCTAGCCACAATCAAGAAACCAGTTTGGTGATGGCTTACAGACTTAGATATCTACCGCTAGTTCATCAGATGCTTCGATCACATTGCTACGACAATAATCTGGAATATAATCGACGACTTAGGATATGTGTTGCACTAGGTCAATACCATGGTGTCAGTGAGTACAAAATTGAATCTTCGAAACGAAATGACTACACAAGGTTTGAGTTGCATCAGTTTCGATCCTGCATTAAAGACGGAATGGAATATGATCATATTAAGGAGGAATGCCGATTGTACGTTACTACAAATTTAAACAAAGATGATCTAATCTACTATAAAAGACATTCCGTACAGCAGTTGAAACTGATTTGTGCTATGGAACGCAAGCAATACGATAAGGAATTAGGATTCTGTCCGCAAAGCCCAAAACAGCTAAATGCATTAAAATCATCTAAACAACGAGATAAACTACAAAGCCTGAAAACACGCTTGATTACTAGTTTCTGCCAGAAAGAAGATCAAACATACAACTCATTGTTAAAAGTATGTGTTAAGAAATTTGACAGCAAAAGTGGATTCCGGAAAATAACCCATCAACAGCCGTTTAAAGCGTACTGCACTTCAAAAGGCATGCACTACGATCAGCAAATAGACGCCTGTATCAATCCATTACACGGAACAATAACACAGAACATGACCATCTACGGTATTGAGCAATGGAAATCAATTTGCACACTCCATAATCTACATTATGACGAAGACCTCGGATTTTGTGTAATACGTAGAAAATGGTATGAAACAATAACACCACCAATTCCACGATTTGATAAAAATTACATTTCAGTCTCGGATAAACATCGAGCTTGTTTGAAATCCGGTATGATGTACGATAGTCGACAGGATCTCAATGCATGCGTTCACTTTCCCTCAAAAATGGATTTTCATCAGTCGTTAAATATCACCGGAACGCTGCGACCACATATCAGATATTTTATGGATCAATTTTGCAAAGTTTCATCTCTTCAATACGATCCTATATATGACGGTTGTGTTTTCCGACAAAAATCCGGAGCAAATAATGACAATAACGTATACTATATTCACAGACGAGGGTACACTGTACCACTTATTGAAGAGGATAAGAACTATTGTTATCTTAAAGGAATGATTTTGAGGTATGTAAACAAAGCCAAGAAACTGGCGTGTGTACCAGTACCGACGGAGAGAGATAGAAGAGCTGGATTGAGGTCTGAATACGCGAGGTATCGTCGAATGTTCATAACTAATAGATGCCCGCTATATTCAACCTACAGTTATCAGATAGAATTCTGCGTACGCCGACCACCACAAATGTTCGACATGTTCTGGTTACAATGGAATCACAGTTTCGCTCTAGCTAGAAACCCTATTTTTAATTACACTCGATTTGAGAAAATAAAAAAAGTCAGAAATGAATTCGAAAAACCTATTATTAATTGCTGTTTCTATCGAGGCCTAAATTACAACAAGGATCAAATCATGTGTATGAATTATAGAACGCGGCCGACGGCCAACGAGCTACGCAACTACAAAAACGATTACGCTGATAATCGTAAAAGTAGTCACAATAAATATTGCGACAGCATCAAGATGTCTCTGCACCCGGTTCTCGACGTTTGTATGACAACAGATCAATTTTAGCTCCCATTTTACCACATGGATATTTGACAATAAAAATGTTTTCCTACATTTTTTCTGATTTAATAATTAAATAATTATTAAATAATAATTAAATAATTATTAAATAATAATTAAATAATAATAAATAATTATTAAATAATAATTAGATATTTATTATTGTTTGATTTAATTATTATAAAACGTCGTAATAATTTTTTACGATACTCATAGCAGATACAATACACGATGGTAGCAACCTATGTAAATAGGTTGCTATCTATCTCCGTCTATTGCAGAACTCCGGAGTTCCTACACATATGGAAATAATTGAGGCTCGCTATCTATAAACTGAATCGGTTGTACGCGAGAATGGTCATGTGAGAATTTCCTTTCCGGATTGCTCAGGAGTTATACAAGGTGGAGTTTTGTCTCTTGAGTTGTTTAATCTAACAATCGATAAATTACTTAGAGAAACGAGCAACCAGAAGGTATCCGAATTTACCCCAACAATTGTTTACTTACTGATCTCACATATGTTGACGATATCGCTCTTTTAGCGGAAACTGCAGCTGTTTTACAATTTGTGATTATTAGAATTCATACTGATCCAACAAAATATTACCTAACTCTAAACGGTTTGAAATTCAAAATACTATCGTTCTGCTATTATCCTTATGATATAAAACTAAACGAATAATTTGCTTGAATATGTGCATACCTTTAAATACCTGTACACGGTAATATCCAACGAATGCAACGGTGATGATGAAATAACCAATCGCATTGTAGCATCAAGCAAAAGTTTCAATCGACTAAATAGAGTCGATTAGCTTTCATTGATAGAAAGCTATTAATGAAAGCTAAAGTCCGAGTGTACATACCTATCGTTCGTCCAGTTCTGTTGTACTGATCGGAATGGTGAAAAATATTTGCTTTCAAACAATGAATCACACTGAAAACGTCCTCGTGATGAGGCAATAAAATCCACATTAAAAACATTCGAACATGATGTGGAAAATTACTATTCCTGATTTCAAATATTGGCTGGAAACAAATACAAGCATAATTGAATTGGAAAGGTTGCTCAAGACATACTTCATGAATTCGTGTGACAAAATGTCTTAACTGATCTTTTTTCGTTTTCTTTTCTTGGTTATAACCTATGGCCTCTTAAGGTCTTTTGGTTTATATATCGCAATAATAATTAAAAACAAGAATAATCTGCATTTTTTATTTCAACATGTTTCGGACTACTGTCCTTTATCAAAACACACTACAACAAAAATACATTGTACATCCAATAATACATTGTAAGTCTGGCTATGCGGAATGAAATAACGGCTAGGATTCCGAATCGAATTTGTAATGTATTCAACTAGTTGTCGATTGAAACTGGCTTCGATCAACGAAGTACAGACTCAATGTCATTTCTAGACTACCACTTTAGCACCGAAGTGATGGAGTACTCGGCAACACCCATCAGTAGAGTGGAGTACCCATTGGTTGTTTCGGTTGCCGGTGACAATAAAAGAAGGCATTTCCGACACGTTGCTTAAACGTCCGAGGCTTTCGCTCTTTAACCAAAACAACATTTGCTGTGTATATTGGCTTATCTGCTCAGTAGTGGTTGTTGTTGATTTTTCGCTTCAGTTGTTGGATCTAAAACTGAATGCGGTATATGGAAGTTAAGTCCGGACGTGTCGATTCTAGATTCTTGATTCTAGAATTCTAAATTTTTCTAGAATTCTAGATTCTTCAAGAATTTTCTTATAAATATTCGCAGATGTACAATGTATTTTTGTTGTAGTGTGTTTTGATAAAGGACAGTAGTCCGAAACGTAGAAATAAAAGGTGCAGATTATTTCTGTATTCCTGTAGGTGCTTCATAAGACTCAAGATTATGAGTCTTATGAAGACTCGTATCATTATCAGTCACTTTCAGCGACTCATAAGTTTCATGGAATGTGGGCGCATTCGCCAAAAGATAAATGTTTCATTTTCAGATTCTCGACAGTATGCTGAAATTGACGATGGAAGCAGTGCTTTAGCTTTGCTCATGCGTTTAGTTTTTAGGAAAACATGGTTTGGAAAGCAAGCAACAACAATTAAATCTGAATAAAATTAGGATGATCTGGATAGTACTGGTAGTTCACTCTACTGGTGAATGCTGCCGATTCCATAGCTCCTCTAGATGTGATAAGGAAGTCTGCTCTGTATGTAATCGAACTCTGGTTTTGCAACAATCACTGTTAGATATGCACACCTGATGTACCCGAGTATACCATTGCATATATATACCGCAACACAGAAATCCTTCATATATAATATATATAGTGTATCATTTCAAATACCATTTTTTGTAGTGTTTTGATAAAGGACAGTAGTCCGATGTAAAGATAAAAAGTGCAGATTAGTCCTTTTTTCAATAATTATTGCGATATATATAAAATGAATATCAAAGAAAGATCCTGGAAGGCAGTTCTCACTTTGCTAAATGTAATATGTTCACTAGTAAATATTATAAAATTATAGAGAGTTTAGTGATAGCTCGAATTATGAAATTTAAAATAAAAGTAATTGCCGTTGTGATTCGCGGATATTATCGATTGTTTAATATTATTCCTATATTTTGTACCTGCAAATGTGTTTAATATCCAGTTATAAGAAAATTGTAATAATAATTAAAAATTTAATTAATAATTTAAATAATTAAATTATTTTTAATAATAAATAATTAAATAGTAATTAATAATTAAATTAGATGTAATTATTATAATTATTGAAAAATTATATTTTGATGGTTGCTTGCAATTCTCTAAACAGACACTTTTTAGCCGCAAACGGATACAAAAATAATTTAAATAATTATATACAAAAGTATTCATATTTAATGAATACTTTTTGTATTATGCAAACTCCGGAGTTCTGCATAATACACGATGAGCATTATCAAATGATGCTTTGAAGTCAAGAAAAGCAATGACATTTGATTGGCGAAATTCGAGAATATTAGATCTGTGTAGCCTTGAGGCCTGAAACCTGCTTGATTCTGTCGAAGTTAATATTATCTAAACGGGCGAATTCTATTTAGAATAATCGATTCGAGAACTTTAATGGCTGCATATAAGAGTGAGATACTCTGATAGCTCAAACAATCACAATGATTGTCTTTTTTAAAAACGGATTATGAATGATGTTTCCCAATCCCTAAGAATCCATTCCGTTACCAAATATTGTCATATAGCTGGTGTAACTATCAAGCAAGGTGTAACATTGCTTTCAACAACTCATGTAACACACCATCGGGACCCGCTGCTTAACAAGATTTTAAGTTATTTACTGATGTTGTGATATCTGCTATTAATGGAGGGACAACTTCACAATCGATTGTATCGACTGGTTGATAAACGGTTGAATATTCAGATTCCAATCGATTTGCATTACCAGTATTTTTGCCTGTATTATAGAGCCCTTTAAAATACTCTGTCCATCGATTAATGGAGCTTTTACTATCGAAAAGGTGAATCGATTTATCTTTATTTAGTAGATAGGGTTTTTTAATCATGTTTATCGTCTTATTAACTGGAAGAATTTGCGGGAGTTGCCATTAAAAGTCGAATTTTCTAATTGTGCCGCGAGATCTTTACAGAAACTTTTCTTGCCATTATGAGTGCTCAATCTAAAAAATATCGTAATTTTACACAACTTTTCTTTCGATGAAGACCCTATTGTAGCTTTCCGTTTGTCTGATGTATCAAGAGTTGTTTTACTAATCCATGGCATTCTGCTATTTTGATTTCGAGGAAGAAGTTGAGAGGCGGTAGAGCTTATTGCCTCTCTCAGTTGTGTTCATCTATCATTAACGTTCAAAGGTTTGTGTGCCTAGTATTTTGCTAAGCTTGTTCTCACAGTTAACTCTAGTATTTTTGTCATTTATTAAGCGAGTGTCTAAGAGGTCAGTTCTATATCGTTGGCTTGAGTGAAACTTTAATCGTTGTAATTTCATTAATAAAAGAGAAAATGAAATAATTAATTTATTATCATTAACAATAAATGAAATAATTAATTTCATTAATTATTCCACTAATTATTTATATGATCAGTGTTTACATCTGTTCTTCAATATGATCTGCAATCAGCTATCAGACGACGATATTTTTTTCGAGCGAGAATATAATCGATTTGATTACGCCCCTGTTCATGTGGAAACGTCCATGTTTCAAGATGACGTCTTTTCTGTCGAAAACATATATTTGCTGCAATGAGGTCATGGGTAATTAGTTCGTTCATTAATTTTTGCCGTTTGGACATATATGTATTCCAATTGTTTGCTTACCGACAAAAAGGATTGTCAAGTATGAGTACTGGAGTTGCGCATTGTAGTCACCTGCAACTATAAGGAAATCTCGGGAAGGTACGCTGTCTAAAGCAAAGTCAAGATCTTCGTAGAAAGCATTCACTAGCGATTGACACGTGGAGTTCCTGGGAGCATACACACATTATGGTCCAGTTCGCATTCTTTCCTTTAGACGAACTAAGGCCAGTCTGTCAGATATTGGCTGCCAAACAGTTAGATAGTAAGCTAAACGAGTACGAATGATAATCGCTTCACCGTTTCGACCGGAGTTACCAGTGGAGCCAGAGTGGTACATTGTGTCAGGTATTATGTAAAGGCTTGGATACCACGAGTTCGCCAAACTCAAGGAAGCATAAATTCTTTATTGATAGCAGGGCATACTCTCTATGTCAGTGTCTTAGCCCGGATTCCGGTATATGGCACTTTATAGAAACAATAGTTGTTATTAAGTGTTTCACCACCACTATCATAATACACCCGCTGGCTATCCAAGGCTACTTATTGGGCCACATGATGGTTTATGGATTTTTTTCATTCGCAACCAGGAGGACGCTTTGGATAGCCCCAGCTAGGCCACCATCTGGGGTGGCCTGATTATATGCAAACGAAACTATTCCTTTAATTGAACTAGCAAGCAAAATGTTTATGAATCTGGCTTATCCAAACGAATAGTTACTTATACTAATTGTATATATAACTAACATACCGTTAAATGTAATTTATCTACTTTATAATGTAAAATAATTTACGTATTTCAATATAAAATACCTTACATTTAGGATGAATTTGAAAGTGAACTATATAATTTATTATATATATTAAATATTTAAAGTTTTTGCATCCGAGTCAACATTTACTTTAGAATTTACTTTTTCAATATTAATTTACAACAAAATATACACCAAAAACGACGTTAGTTCCCCTGCCTATTAGTTATTCCTGACTTAAGAGAATTTCGAGATTTTCACAATTCGGTCGAAAAATGTGTGATCTTGAAAAATTAAGTTAAATTTTTTGTAAAGATATTATTAAACAATATTTGTCTAAAATGCAAATTTTACGATTTTGTTTTAATTTAATGTTTCAAATTTAAGCAACATCCAGTTTTGGTAAATCATATGGTTATCTCCCTCAATGCATGAAACTACTTAAAGTTCCGAGCAGTGAAGCAGCATTTCCAATCTGTATTGCCTGGCTTACGCGCTGGATCAGATACAAACCGGCTTGATTGTCTCAGCAGTGACGGCGCAGTAATTTTCCAAACATTGAGAAGAACGCTGATGCGTTCTGGCCAATCGCGCCCAACGTCTCAATAGCGATTGGGAAGAAATTATATCCATTGGATTCTATGGAAATATATTTTTGTATTTACCTGTCTTCGGACTGGTTTGCTACAACGCCTGATCCCACTATTGTCGAGTCTAATTTAATTTTTAATGTTTGCGAATTCTCTGTGGTTCCTGAAATTTGTTTTAATTATAAAATATACAATACTCTTAACTTGCCATTTTCTAAGAATTTTGGTGCGATTTGAAATTAATTTAAATTATACAAATAAATTCAAAATTACAATTATATATTTATTACATTATATATTCATAAATAGATAAAAACTTTGGTTATATGAAAGCAAAGATATTTTTAACTTATTTTACTATAAAATATATTAAATTACAAAAGATCAATTCGTCGTTTTAATGGAAATTGATTTTGTCTAACATCATTTCCCATTTGCATCAGCTGGCAAGACCATTTGTAATTTATAATAATATAAATTAAGGAAAAATGCGCTTAATATTTATTAAATATAAATTAAATAGAAGCAATTATACAAATACCGTTCGAAAAACTTAAAATGCTAAAATCAAAAGCTAAGAAAACGTTAAATTATAAATGCTTATAATTATCCGCATACTTAACATAAGTTGTAAGGGCGAAATTTATATCAAAACCTAAATAAATGATCTAAACCTATCAATTATCTGAATGCTCTTAAACTAATTTAAATGTATAAATTAACTATTCACACTGATTTAATTCATTATAAATTGAAACGTTTTTACAAAATTTATGTAAATCTAATGATTTTGTAATTACCGATATCTTGAGTAAAATATTGTGTTGAAGTTTCACGACGCGTCAAGGACAAACATATAACTAAAAAATTATAAGTGATAAGTTATAAAAGTTATGCTGATTTAATAAAAAGTTAAAAAAATTCAAGTAATACGAGTAAATGATTAGTTAAGATTTGTACCCTTTGCCGGCGTTTAGAATAGCATCGATAATGTTTATTTTATATCAAATATTCTATTATTTTAAATAATATATTACTTAAATAAATAATATTAATATATTATTTTTAAAAATATATTATTTCTTAACAAATAATATATCTAATAAGCGAGTTATAAATTCGAATCAATTAAAATTCAATTATGAATGAAAACACAGAATTGATTTTTTATTAGATAAAATTATATAACTATTGAAAATCATAAATAGAAATGATCGATAAACGAATATTCATTCGTGTATTTAATATTTTTATAAAATATGGTAATATTTATAAATATGGTTCAATAAGTATCTATAAAATTCGTTAAAATAACTTTAATTTAAACGAGACTCTGCAGCAATGGATACTGATCGCTGTTGGCCATAGAGGGATAGGAAGCCTTGTAGTTATTCAAGGACATTAAAGAATAAGAGAGGAAATGGGATTTATAATATTACAATGTTATATGGATTTCAGTCTTTTGCGGACAGTATTGAACGTATCACCACTAAACGGTGGTGATTTGAAAAATGACCAAAACGCCGTAATCCGGATTGTTGGTTCTCAATTGATTTCGAATTTTCAAAAATGATTTATATAAAAAATATACACCGAGTGTTGTTAAGATCTCAGCTATCATGTTTTATGTAACTATACATATATTTAAACATAAGATATAAAATACAATCGATATCTGCCACACATATAGTCAAATACCTTCTATATTAAATATGATAGTGGAATAGTGAATGTTTTCTTAATTTCCACTTGCGTGTAATCAATTATGATAATTTTATCATTCTAAATGATCAGGATTGCTTAATATTTAAATAGTTGAACCAAAATAAGCTAGAGATACCTATAAAGACGTTGATTTGTTAGGAAATTTGAGCTAAAATTCAAATATATTCAATATTTTTAATATTGAATATTAAAAATATAATCACAATATTAAAAATATAATTTTAAAAAATTGATAATGATTTATTATTGATAAAGAATTATTGGAGCTGGATCAAAGAAAGAAGAAATTTTTTATTGATATTTCGTTAACCTCTGCTAGCATCTTTAGAAAATTACTGAAGTAATAATTTGGTAATTTTTATAACAATTTTCAACTTGATATACAATCAAAGCGGATAAAATTTATGTTAAATGGATTTTATCATAATATTTATCATAATAGTTGAACCAAAATAAGCTAGAAATACCTATAAAGACGGTGATTTGTTAGGAAATTGGAGCTAAAATAAAAAATTTAAGCTTTTATGCATTAAGTATCCACTCTGGTCACGTTACTGCTTTTAATTTATTTGTCTATTACAAAAAAATGTGAATTATAGTAGGTTTTTACAGAAGCACTAGACAGTTAATTTATAATTTGGGATATGAAAAACATTAAAAAAGGTTAGCGAGTACCGATTTATACTAGACACGAAACAGTAAACAGGACGAACACATTGTTTGTATATCTAGATATATATAGAAGATTAAAAACACTTAAAGAATGAAACATCAGTCATTTTGCAGATATCAAAACTCACGACGATGATATTTGTCCAAGTCAAAGTACGATGTAACTACAACACGATTGGCAAACTTCCTACCGGTGAGTGCCATGTGGGCTCGTTGGCAATCAGGTATGGCAGAAAATTCGATAAATATTTTACCTACACCGGGCACATCAACACCGGTAATTGGTCTTGGAATTTCAACGCTTCTGACATTTCCGTACTTAGAACATTCTTCGCGTACGTCTTCTAAAATGTCATCATATTCGTCATCATCTAATAGTTCAGTTTCCGTGACCATATTAAGAAGACATAGAACTTCAGTAGGTGGACACGCAAATTGCTGCATCGCGTGTGTACTTAGACCAGGTACCTGAAGTTGAACTTGCCCTTGCGACATCATTGGATTGCCGGAGACAGCAAATGAAGAAGAGGAACTATTTCTTGCTCCGACACTTGCCAGCTGGATTAGCAAAGTTTTATCGCCTAATGCCATACCATTCAATCCCTGAATAGCAGGCTGTGTCATTGCGGGATCAATGTACTCACAGAATGCGAAGCCGCGAGATATTCCTGTGGTTGAATCCTTGACAAGATTAAAAGCTTTAAGTGGACCAAATGATTGCAATAGCTCTTTTATTTGATCCTCTCCTAAATACGAAGGCAAACTGCCTATAAACATCTTATAAGGACTGTCCTGTACTACAGATGAAACTACGCCCGGCACATCAAGTGGCGTACCACCTTCGGACAAACCGGGCATTGGCTGGTAGTCTCTGGGACGACGAATTTTTAAGGATTGGCCTTGATAAACAATTCCGTCAAAGGCCATTGCTGCTGAGGTTTCTTCGATTGAACGGAATTCAAGAAAGGCAAAATTCTTATCTAAATTAATCTGAACTGCGATAATCGGATTACCTGGACTCTGGTTCAGACCAGCCAATGTCATTTGTTGATTAAAAAAGTCCATCATCTCTTGTTCTGCAACTCCAAACGGAATATTTCCAACGTAAAGTCGTCTAGACTGATGTACGACGTGACTACCTAATACTGGTGTGGCTGCAGCAGTATTGATCGCTAGATCTCTGTCGACAAGCAACTGTGGAATTTGACCGGCACCTTGCATGGATTTGTACTGCATTGGCGTTATGTGCTCAAATCCCCTAGGTGGAACATCCCAGTATTTGTATGCCTTCTTTGGAGCGGCTCGTCGTTTCTCGTAGGCTGCATCTGTTGACCGATGTCCGTGATGCATATTATCTTCTTCTGGTCTATGATTTGATTTGTAGCCACTTCGTCTTCGGCTATCACTTCTTCTTCTCCGTCGCTTATCATCTTCCCCACTACCTCTCTGTCCACTATAGTATCGATCTCGACTTCGATGACGGCTTCTACGTTCGCTGCGATCATCTCTAGATGAACGAGGACGATTACGTTCTTCCACCCATTCGTTCTCCACATTCTGATGTTTTTGCTCTTGTTCAATTGATACCGGATATCGATTGTTATTGTACAACAAAGCTTCTTGCTGATAATGTTGTTGATCATCAACAAAATTTGGGGGAGGTTGAACTCCAAACTGCTGTGACTGCTCGTAAGTGCTTTCGTATTGTTTATTATAATCGGGATAATTCTGACCGTTATTTATTTGATATCCGTTATTGTCCATCATATTGTTTTCCAAACAGAATCTCCAAATATGTGCTATTAAGTAATCGGTTCGCTAAAATTGCTGCTGCGGATGCGACTTTTTGAAAGCTGAAAATCTACACACACAACGAATGTTTAAAGTATTTCATTTCAAAATTAAAAGATATCAGATAATATTAAAAAGAAATATGTCATCAATCATATTGACTGAAGCTCAGAGAACAGTGTTAGTGGCCAAAACGAAAAATACATAAGAATAATCAGAATAAAAGAGTTAGAAGAAATTATAACTTATTTATATTGTAAGAAATAGTGAATTGAGTCCAGTTTAATTTATAAGTTTATTTTTTCAACGTAATAATGAGAATTTTGAAAATGTCTGTGCAAGACTATCAGTTAAACTTATTCGAAATTAGTCTAATTTATTGCGATGCGAGTTTTTTCATCGCAATCTGACCCTATGATCAAATGGCAAATATTTGGCATGAAACTTCACCTACCGAGATACTTTGGCACCTATCCATCTTAATACAGCGGTCTTAGTGTGGTAATCAATGGAGTAGAGGCCAAGAAGCGTAGCAAATACGCCGACTTGACGCCAATCTACCAACTCGTGCCTGTTGATGTGATAACTTTTGGTGCGTTAGGTATAAAAGAACGCGACTTTATACATGAATTGGGTCGAAGAATAACGTTAGTGAAGAACGACGTGCTATAGATTCTTGCTGCCGAGATTGAGCGTTGCCATCCAACGGGGCAATCCTAGCTGCATTTTGGGGATCGACAGAATTCGGATGTCGTGTATTATTTATAGTTTTTATTCAACTGTCTCTATATACGCCATGTGCATGTTTTTAATATTTATATATGAATGATCATAGGATATAAGAAATAAGTTAGATACACAATATCGTTTTTATTGCTCTAATATTTATTAATAAAATTAAACATTTAATAAATATATTATTATTAATTAATATAAAAATATTATATTGATAATATATAATATTATCGATAACAAAATAATAATGCGTATTGATATAACGAATTGATTAATGCGTATTGATATATTAGATAGTAAAACACAATTAAAATCAGCTTTATGTGATTGGATAGAATATTGCATTTTAAAATTTTTCAAAACTTGTAATATATGCACCTTTACTGTTTTACTTTAATTTGTTTTCATTTTAATAATTTTGTATTAAATAAAGTTGGAATTTATTGAAATTAGATTAAATTAAGTAATTTAATTTTACTTTGATTTTTAAGAATATTACCATTTTTGTCATTAGAAAATGCAAACACAACCTTTTTTTAATTGTAAGGAATCGATAATTTCACATTTTTGTAGAAAAGAAATGTTGTCCACAAAAATATAGTAGAAACAACTTATTTTATATAGATTTACCGGAACAAAGAAGAAAATAATTTCCCTTTATTTAAAAAAAATCAATATTTCGATAGCTCCTGCCTTCACAATCAGAATTACAATAGATGATAGCAGGAAAAATTTAATATTTCGATGGCTTATCATGATTACAATAAAAAAATTACTACAATCCTGATGATAGCAGGAGCTATCGAAATATTGAATTTTTTCAAACGAAGGAAACTTTTTTTCTTTGTTCCAATAAAACTATATAATCGAAATGGTTGAAGACTATGGGTTTAGTATTTATTAATTATTTAAATTAATTTATTAAAATTTTCGATAATACTGTTTGTTTAATTTATCGTAATCGAAGCAGTCATGTTGTAATAAGTCTGAATCTGTTATGTGGCTATTTTAATATTCTAGAGCTAATTTAAACTGTATTCCTGTTGATGACAAGTGATGATTAAATAATAATAAAATAATCGATAAAATAATCGAATAAAATAATCAATAAAATAATCGATATTTTCTCGACCTTATTCTCAATTCAATTAATAATATTGCATTAGCTGATAAAGTGAGCAGAAATGAAATTCAAAGAAACAAAATTGTTAAGTCAAGAATAAAAACAAAAAATTTAAGAAAAGTATGTCAATATTAAGAATTAGGCTACGATGATTTATTCGGCATACGGCTAGTGTTTTAAAATTTGAATATTTGATGATATTCAAGCTTATCCAACAGTTATAATAATTATCGTCAGAAAGTAACAAACTTTGATAAAAATGTATGTTTGATGGGTAAGTATTATATTTTTCAACATATACAATACCCGTGTCTCTACACTTAAGAATGTAGAGGAATCCATTTGATTTTACACTTTTATTTTGCTATAAAGTGCTAAATAATAATCTGTTAAAGAATTTGTTAATGAAAGGAATAAATAATTGGTGGCTAAATAATATTCTACATTTTGGTAGGACTAGAAATCAATCGACATAAAAAATTGAATTTTACATAAACTGTAACAGGAACCGATAACTGAACGCTATATCGCTAGAAAATAAAATTCACCTATTTACTGTAAACTGATATTCTAAATAAAAACAATTATGACTGCATCCAATCTGAACAGACGGCGGACGAAACCCACTAAATGCTTAAAGCTAAAAAAAGATGTCTAAAGAATTTGAAAACTATTTTCATGACATTGTAAGTGACGTCATTTGGACCGATCAAAACTGTATCACATCATCGCTAAAACGAATAAGATGTTAATGACTCAATTAAGCACCGAAGGCTAAAAGTAAATGGCTAAATTAAAAATCATTCGCTTTTAAACCATGTTAACTATTTGACAACTCGTGTATCCTAAACGGCCGAGACTATAACTCCTGGTATAAATCGAAGATGCGAGTTAAGTGTATAAAGCTAAAATGCTAAAGTACATAAAAGATACTGGACTTTGTTTATTTGACTGGTTCAAACAGCCAAAACAAAATAGAACTTTCTATAATCTAAACAAAGACCCTTGAAGTAAAAGCTACTATGGTATTATAATCAGCTAAAAGGCAAAAATAGCCAAAATAGTTTTATCAAAGAGCACTTCTTTTAATGCTGTTTAGCTGAATAACCTAAAACTGTAATGTCGTATCGGAAAGGTGCATGCTAAATAGTCGCTAAATGCATAAATTCTAAATATAAAAGGCTACAAACCGGTTCATGTCATATTATTTATCCGAACATCTATTATAGTTTAATAAAAATGGTTTTCTTATGCAACAAGTTTTTAAAGTTCATAAAATAGCTATTGTGACAATCAGGCTAAACAAATAGCTAAACAATAAAAAATATCATTTAATTTTAAGAATTTTATTTATTTTATTACATAAATTTATAAATATTTAATAAACTTACAAAAATATTGGTTCCTAACCGAGGGCACTAAAAGAATTACGAATACTTGCACTTCAGATGCTGGGAAATCACTAGGTCGTTTGTAAATCGCATACAGGTATACATATGTAAATGTATACATTTACATAAATATGCAGATCTTTAGGGGTACAGATACTCAATAAAGATACTACCTTTAAAGGAAATATACAAAACGGTATAAACGGTTAAGGCTAAACATACAATCGAGATATAACTAATATAAATAACTACACGTCTTCGACTAAGCTTAGAATAACCTAGAAAAATATACGTCAAAGATTTATTAAACACCAAAAAACAGACTACAAAATAGGATCAAAAATCAAAGATTTGTTGGATCAACTAAATAGGATATCAAAAACAACAGCAAGACGAACATTTTAAATATAGAGCATGTACCTTATTAATTTTTACAAAATATACACTAAGATTAAACCGATACACATTTGAACGAAATGAACAAGCCATACAGAATAACCATTTAATCCATTTTAACCATTATAACCATTTTAACCATCAATCCGCTTTCTGCTCTAATCACTCCACCAAAATCACCTGCATGGTCGTAAACAACGACCTACTCATCTCTCATGGCAAGGGTCTATATAGTGTTCTCACCTCCCTCGAGCTCTACTCGGCCTTCGACATCGTCGATAACTCCATCCTCTTTTCTCGCCTTCGTTATGATTAGGGCGTTTTTCCTCCTCCGTAGCATGACTTGCCTCATATCTATCTGATCGTTCTTTTCGTGTTTGTTCTAATTCATCATCCTCTCCTCCCATCCCTATTGTCTGCGGTACCCACAAGGTTCAGTCCAAGATCCCCTGCTTTTCTCTCTTCTGCTTGGCGATCTCACTCCGATTATCAAACGGAGAGAGAATCAAACCTTACTCCTTTGACGTCATGCAATACGCCGATGAAATCTTCATCTATGATCATGCACTCGCCCATCGCATACATGATATCGCAAATTCTGCCTCCAATTATCTTTCTTCTATCTACAAACGTCTCTCCCATCTTCGTCTGATTCTAAACACAAACAATTCAAAAATAATGTAGATCCGCCCCCGTCAACCTAGCATATATCCTCCGCCTGTATCTTTTGCATCATCAATCATCACCATAGTCCACAATCTCACTTTATTAAGCTTCCATTTCGATGATCACATTTCCCTTAATGCCTTCGGTCGTGACAAGGTCCGCTCGTCTAACTTAATTCTCCGTGACATCCGCTGTATCCGCCCCTTATCGACTTCCGTTATTGTATGTCTCTTCTTTCATCGCTTCTCTTCCCTAAAATCGATTACTGCCTCGGCCTTTTCGCAAATTCTCCAAAATCCATCATTCTATCCCTACAACGAATAATCAACTCCACCATTCGAGGGCTCTTTTGTCTCTGTCGCTTCGACCACACATCCACACATCGTGCTCAACTCCCCTGGCCCACCATCCACATCCGCATCAAACTCCGCCTTCTTCTCGTAACTTTTCGTCTCATCGCTGTCGGCTCCCCATCGTTCATCAGTCTTTCTTAGACGACACTCGCCGCACTTCGCTATCGCTGTCTTCCCGTCATACCTTCTTACTCCAGGTTCTCAAAAAGCTAAAAATTAATATTTTTTGTTATAGCGTTTTATCGCCGTTCAGCTAAAAATTGAGCATATAGTATTATATCGAAAATTAAATCCCCAACTGAACGCTTAGAGCTAAATAAAAATAAAGGTTAATAAAATAACAATCTTATCTATTCGGTATTTATATTTGTTATTTGAAAATCGCTAAAATATTTAAAGAGACACTGAAAATCAGCATTCAGTAATCAGCTAAATAAAGGAAATTAAAAAAAATCAAATTTTAATTTTTTTTAATTAAAAATTTTGAAAAATTTGATATTTAGGTTCGCATTAAATTTGATTATATGATTAACCTAAAGCGTATAAACACTGAAGATATAATACAAAAAGCACATTATATAAAGTTAATTTAATATCGATTTTGACGTTTTGCGAATGAATATTATACACTTGGCAGAATATTAAGACCGAGTGTCATTTTAATTTTTTTTATCTTCTATCAAAATTTATCTTCTAAAAAAATCTCCATCTTGGATATGATTGCTCTAAAGACTGTTATTTGTAAAGCACAGTCATGTGGTTAGATGCAGATTTAAAAAACCTGTTTAAAGCGAATAATATAATATTTAAAATTGTTACTTGAAATCGTTCTTTTAGAAGTTCGTTTACTCGATTACGTGATCAATTTAATCGAGCTAAACTTACGAAACGTATATTATACGAACTGAAAATAGCTCCTTCTTCGGAGGTCGCTGCAAGCTCGTATAGCTGAAATGAAGGGGTATGAAAATTTACAAGGCGGAAAGCAACGAGAAGAAGACGAATTTGAACACGACAATAAATTGTAGTCAAATCGAGAGAAACAAGATGGTGAAATGTATGATCAAAACGACGAAGACGGAGGAGAATTCGGACGGCTGCGTTGACGATGCGTTGTAGGGGAAGAAGAGTGGATTTAGGTGAATTAGAAAATAGACTAAGACAATAATCGAGTTTATAAAAAAGGAGAGAAGATATGAGTCATACAAGAGAAATCGATCAATTTACGAACTTGACGGAGGTTGCAGAGTATTAAGGTAGATGAGCGTACTTTATCTCAAACGAAAGGTTTAAGTGAAAGTCGGTTGTCGAAATGGAAGCCTAGGAAAACGATATTATCAACGATAGGAAGAATTGTAGAATTTAATGATACGGAGGGAGGTTCTAAGCCGAGGCGTTGAGGTAGGATCCACATAATTTTGGATTTATCAGGATTCAGAGAAAGGCGAAGGGAAGAAAGGTAATTGGAAATTGCGACAAGACAGTCCGAAGCAGAAACACTAAGATCGTGAATACGATAAACAGGTGCATGAGCATAGATGAGAATGTCATCAGCATATTGCATAACATGGAAGTTAAATTTATGAGAAATCGAAGACAAATCACCAAGAAGAAGAGAGAAAAGCATAGGGCCTAATACGGAGCCTTGTGGAACACCGGATGGGATCGATGAAGGATGGTAGAAAGAAGAGTTAGAATATACGCGAAATGTACGGTTTGATAGATATGAAGAAAACCATGATACAGTGGGTAAAGAGAAGCCATAATCATGACGAAGGCGATGGAGAAGAATCGAGTGATCGACGATGTCAAAAGCAGACGATAGATCAAGAGAAACTATGACACTACATAATTTATGATCGCGCGATATGAGTAAGTCGTTATAAACTTTAAGACATGCAATTTCGGTAGAGTAATTAGAGCGAAAAGCGGCTTGGAAGGGAGGAAATAAGTTAGAGGAATAGAGATATGTATTAACTTGCTTGAGAACGAGACGCTCAAGGAGTTTAGATACGGTTACGAGGTGAGAAACGTAGAAGGAGCGATATCATCAGGGTTTCAAATTGTTGCCAAGATGATTCAACTCCAAAAATCAATGGATTATACCGATTTGTACCGAGAAGGGATTGACGTACTAAACTGAAATTGATTTTGAAACATTGTACATGCATACATGAAAGCTCAGGTTGTGACAATATATTAGACAAGTTTGTATTAAAGCGAATAACAGAATGGTCAGAGCTGCCTAGGGGATCCAAATATGTTACATCAGTGACCAAATATTTATCGGAAGTGAGACAAATATCAAACAAAGATTAATGGTCTTCAGAGAAACGAGTAAACATTGAGACATGTTGCGTTAGATTAAGAAAATTGATAGTATCAAGAAATGCTGATGAATTATTATTGTTATCTAAGCATATCAAGTTAGTCCAGTCTATAGAAGGCATATTTAGATCACCCACTACTACAACATTACAACGGGATCCGAACTATCAACTATGGAACAAACATCCATTCTTGGACTAAGATATATAAGACCAATGTAAGACAAAAATTTTAACAGTTTAAACACACATTCCAGATCAATCCAGTTCCAGATTCATCCAGTTCTAGATCAATCCAGCAAATTTAACAGTTTTAACACACAATGAATTCGATGGGAGGACGTAATAAAACAGCCAAGAACGACACCAACTGTGTTCAACTACAAGTACATTCTCAACACACGACTGCAGCGTATGGACTACAATCGCTTGAGACAGTAGTAAGTCTAAATAAGACTTCATATGCGGCTTTTGTGCTAACAAACTCATACGCGACCTTTCCCATAAGAACATATCAACCTCTAATGTGTCCACTCAAACCACCAGTCGTTTCTGATATTTATTGTCAACCCACTGATCTTGTCATCACATGCACTTCTAATCCCATGTCCTCACTTCCCGACACCCCGTATCTTCCCTACTGTCTCATTTCTTAATAACCTACATCCCTTAATTATAATCACCTCCACCAACCTCCACAATCCTTCCACTCATAACCTTTCCTCACATCGCTCACCACCATCTCTATTATTCAAATCCTCTTTGTTTTCGGCCGTTAAACCTACTCCCTTAATATCCTCAACTCCCAGCTCTCCTATCGTGATTTCACCAACTCACGTTACTCGTCCTCCTTAACGTAAACGCTTTCCTTCTCGCGATCGTTGCGTCATCGTCACTAATATCACTCCTTCCACCTCTTTATCTCCACAAGCACGTCTCGACCACGATGTTTCCGCATTCAGATCCATCCTTTCGTCTCTTGTTCCCGCGGATAAACCATCCTTTTTCAACATCTCTCCTGTCGCATTCATCCGCTTAAAAAAATCTTCTCAATCTAATCCTTCCCAGCCCCCTCTTCTAAAAATTGTTTTCAAGCATTGTTCTCACGCGTCTTCTGTCCTCTCCCAAAGATTCAAACTCATGTCCTTTTCAGCCACTCTCATTTTTCCCAATCGCACCCCATCCGAAATCGCTCAACTCTCATCTGCCCGAATCAAAAAACGCCGTCGCGAGGAAAACGGCGAAACATCTCTATCCATCCGAAACATCGACGAAAATTTTCAAGTTGTCCACACCTGCTTAAAAATTCGATGGCGCTCCATCTCTCCTATGTGTCTTCTCCACTAGCCCCTTTCTTCACCACAAAAGGTTTCCGCCTCAGCCTCCTCAACACAAGATCTGGGAGTCAAGGAGAGCTGGGAGTTGATGATATTCTTAATAAATCCGGTATTATCCTCAACCAATTCATCAAGCAATCCATCGATCTCTTCTGCCTCACCAAATACTGGCACTCAAATTCTGACGACCTTTCCATTCGCCGTCTGCTCTCGACCGGTTGCTCCCTAGTCAAATCCGCCCGCCCCCTCAGCTCATGCCCTTCTAAATACTCTAATCATGGCGGCATCATCGCATTCGCGTGACACCCCGCGTCTCTCAGCAAAATCAATCCCTTTTTCAGTCCTTGCTCTTTTAAATTGCTCACTTGTCGTTCTTCTTACCCGATCACTCTAGATCTCGCCATTGTATACCGACCTGATTCATCAGCTCCTACATCCTTATTTTTTACCGAACTCGCTGACCTCCTTTCTCATTGTTCTTTATCCTCAAACCCTTCACTCGGTCTAGGCGACTTCAACATCCGCTTAGACCGCCCATCTTTCACGGATTCCATCCGGTTCATCAACATTCTATCCAACTACAATTACAAACTAATCTCCACAGCCCCCACACATATCCGTGGTGGGGCACTTGATATCATCGCTGTTCCCGATCATTTTGATGCCTACACCTCACTGTCCATCTCTGATCCTGGTCTATCCGTTCACTTTATTATCACCCTTGATCTCACTCACAATCACACCCCTCCTCACACACCTACAATCCTACGTCGCCCTTGGAGAAATCTTGACCTCTCCCTTCAACGCTCTGCCTTACTCAAATCCTCTCTATCCTATCCCACAATAACATATTCATCTCCTCACGATCTCGCCTTTCTTTTCGACTCTGAACTCACTTCCACTATCGATCTTATCTTGCCCTTCAAGTCTCACCCACACCGTCGCTAGCACCGTGCCCCATGGTTGACATCCAATGCCTAATCTCAAAGCGTCGACTCCGCCATGCTTTTCGAGTCTATCACCGCTCTCTCAGACGTGATTTCCGCTCGATCACTCCGTCTTTCCGTGATTCCTATCTTGCTCTTCGCCAGTCTCATCTCAACCTACTACGTACCAAATGCAACTCTTTCTGACAGCATAAAATCTTCACTCCATTCAACTCTAAGACTCTCTGGCATACTTTTAACTCAATCCTTGCTCGCTCCTCTTCGCCGTGCAACATCAATGCCAATGATTATTCGTTATTTCTCCAGACTAAAGTATCCACGTTGCTCTCTCACACCCCGGTATCCATCCTATCCCACTCTGCCCCGCCTAGCCTCATCCTTCCGGAACTCTTTCATCTTCTCCCTGTCTCACCTACAGAAGTATCATCTGTCCTCATGTCCTTGCCCAACAAAACCTCACCTGCCGATACCCTGCCTACTCACATATTAAAATCCATATGCTCATCGATATCCCCTTTTCTCACAACCTTGTTTAATTCGTCCATCCGCAGTCGTATCTTCCATTCACACTAAAATCCGCAATCGCTTGACCCCTCCCTTCCTTCTAGCTATCGCCCATTTCACTACTCCCTACACTTTCTAAGTTCTTAGAGTGCATTATCTTAATACAGATCAAGGCTTATCTCTCCTCATCCAATCTGTACCCTCCTTTCCAATCCGCTTTCCGCTCTAATCACTCCACGGAAATCGCCTGCATGAAAGTTTACAACGACTCACTCATTTCTCAAGACAAGGCTCTATATAGTGTTATCATCTCCCTCGACCTCTCCTCCGCATTCGACATTGTCGACCAGTCCGTCCTCCTTAGGCTTCCATTTCGATAATTAACTTTCCCTTAAACCCTTCGTCCATGACAAGGTCCGCTCGTCTAATTAAATATTCCGTGACATCGGCCGTATCCGCCCCCTTATCGAATTCCGTTCTTGTGTATCTTCTTTCATAGCTTCTTTTCACTAAAATCGATTACTGCCTTAGCCTTTTCGCCAATTCCCCAAAATCCATCATCCTATCCCTACAACAAATAATCAACTCCGCCGTTCGAGTGCTCTTTCGTCTCCGTCGCTTCGACCACACATCCACATATCTCCTTGCCCACCATCCACATCCGCATCAAACTTCTCCTTCTCCTCGTAACTTTTCGACTCCTCGCTATCGGCTCCCCATCGTTCATCAACTTTCCTTTCTTAGACGACGCTCGCCCTACCTCGCTATCACTGCGTTCCCATCATACTCTCTTACTCCACGTTCCCAATTACTCCAAAAACTATGATCTCCGATCCTTCCTCGTCGCCGCCTCACTCGCCTGGAATCAACTCCCTTTCGACGTCCGCTGCGCCCCCTCCTTTATCACATTCAAACACCTCCTCCGTTCACACCTTCTCGACACATGATTTACATTTTTGTTTTGTTGTAGTCATGTAAGCGTGCGCTGGCACGCATTTGTCACTTTAAATAAACCTTTTTTTTCAATAGTAACTAACACATGACCGGACAGTAATATATTGCCCCATAGTGTTTCTGTGCCACCTTCAGACTTGGCACTTAAGGTCATAAACGCTACACTATTATGTACATATAATACTACTCACCACCTCTCTTTCCGGTCCTATCGACACGATAAGAAGAATAATTAGCTATTTCAATCTCGTGATCAGATATATCGGAGTTAAGCCAGCTTTCTGTTATTGCTATTAACAAGGGCTGGGAATATTGAATACGTTGCTTCAATTCGTGAATTTTATTAAGAAGACTGCGTGCGTTAGTATACAAGATCACAGAACTATAGCCTATTGAAGCACATGTGTTATTTCCCTTACTGTTAGCACTATTGGATTTCGCCAGAGCAGACCACAACGGTGATTGATAATAAACAATGTCATCTAAGTAATCACATGCATTTGTAATGGGTATGTTGGATAAGCTAGAAGCGACGAGAGGAGCTAAATCTAATCCACATACAGCGGAGACCAATTCAAGCGAGTCACTCGTCGCACAGTTTAAAAATTCCAAATTCTTAAGTTTGTTTCTCCTGCATCTAAGCGCGATCTCAATAATTGTCTAACCTCCCGAAGACGTTCACGTTCAAACTTGTCAAGATCATTTAGTAATCTAACGGGAGAACCTTTAAGATGATAGGAGTTGCTCAAAATAGATTTGGCAGCCGCTGCGTCGGTAAAAATTGCTTTTAATAATCTAGGATGATTATTCTGCTTTTTACCAATTCGAAACAAAGCTAATAGTTTAATTTTGGACGTTACCTCTTTCGGTGACGCTACCAAAATGATTGATAGTATCGCACGAACTTTGGATAAGCCGTCATCTAATCTATGTTGTATGTTGACCGACATATATTCTAGTATATTAGTGAAAACGATAGCGCGACAAGGATCGTGATATTTGCGTACGCGGGAAAAGTGGTGCTCAGAGGAAATCCCTGATTTTCCATCAAGATTATGTGGAGATCTATCAATGACTTCAGTTATTTGACATGTATCAGGTTCAACATTTGCTAATGACTCGAATTGATTTGAATCTTTGTGATTAAGAGACACTTCATCTGACTGACCCAGACTGTTAGCATATGTAGAGCGCTTAGGTGAATAAACATTGATTGGATCAGTAAATACATCTGGATTAGTAAGAGTTGCTGAGAAGCTTGAATTGATACCGGATTGACTGTACGATCGTTGTAGGTTTCCACTATCCAAATTTCCGTTATTGATAAGATTGACATTGTCCAAACTGTTATTTTCGATAATCGATGATGACATATTGATTAATGAGTTGGATGTTAGATTTAATGATTCATTTTCGATTTGCAGGAAGTCTGTGACAACGTGTTGCTCTTGCAATGTTTGGAAATTGTCTGTAAATCGACCGCTTTCTTCATTTGATGGTAATAATTATTCGTTTCGATGTTTGCCACAGTTTCGTTCGAATTGTATTTCACTAACATCTTTGTCACAAACGATACTATTTGAATTGCCATGGCTGATAGACGATTGATCATTCTTTGAAACTATCAATTCTTTACGAAGAGATGCTGAACAGAATCCGCATAGAAAATCTCTATCTAGAAAATTTGAAGGAAGACGAAGAGGTAGCCAAACAGTAGTTCACACAGGGCAATCTGTCATGGAACACTCTACATAATGCAGCGATTCATTATCATTCACAGTCGAATTGTCGTTTTCCTCCGTTTCTCCATATTTTAGTGAAAATTTAAATATTATTTGTCGTGATCATGCCGATTATTAAATCATTGTAAGTAGTTAATTATCACGAAAGTTTAAACTCTGTGACAATATTCGATTGTCACATTGAGCAGTGCGAGTGTGAAACGAGCTTCCCCAATATGTTATCGAATCCAAGGATAAATCGTCGTTTAAGTGTTTGATTACTTACTGGATTGCATATTGAACTAACGCGATTAATATTCATTAACATAACGATGTTTTTCCTTTTCTTTTGTTTTCATTGATTCTGCTGATTATTTATATTACGATAAATGTGCATTTGCAATTGGGCAAAATCCTCACTATATAATTTCGTTACAACTTTGATGTTGAACAAATAGAGGTCGATTAGTACAATGATATCGGTGTTTGTTGGGCAAATAATTTGATACGAAAAAATACGATAATACATTAGGTGATAAACTTGTTATATTTATAAACGATCCAGCATAGTCCGCGTCAATTGGATTCTTCGGGGGGGGGAGGGTTAAAGACCCAGGGTGGTTTAGTCGGACGGCGGCGTGTTGGATTGGTTGGGGGCTCAGATCACCCTGATTTGATGTCGTAGAAGAAAAAAGGAGACGGTTGGCGATTTTGATACTTTTGTTTTTTTTGGTAGATTGTCGTTTGACTGAGCTATGATGAATCATGTCTTATTCTATTTAACTGTGTGCACTTTTTTAAATAAACTTATTGTTTCGTAATTTGATACGAAACAATACGACAATACATTGGGTGATAAACTTGTCATATTTATAAACGATGTTTATATGAGAAACTTTATCTATTAATTCAATCTATTAATAAAATAACTTTAATAAATAAGAATTTATTGTGCTATTCAGGCCTCATTCTTACACAAAGAATGAACCGAATAATAATATCTCATGTGTGGAACGAAATGTGTGCGAACTGTCTGGATAAAGACACATTCGTTTATTTTCGTAATGAAAAATAAAAGAGCATTTTTATGTATAAACAAATATTTTAGAGGGCTTGTATGCCCACGCCTATGTGGGCTTACAAGCCCACGATGAAGAAAAGGAACAAACGAATAAAACAAAAAATAGAAAATAAAATGAAAATGTTGATGAAATTGAAGCAAGTATATTGAAGATAATGGAAAATAAAATAATATAAAATAATAAAATAATAAAATAATATAAAATTCCACTCATTGGAGATGAGTGGAATGTGGCAAGGCGTCGGAGGAAATGTTAAGTGGTTTCGTTAAAGAGTTAAAGACGTCGAGAGAAGACAAACAATATTGAGTGGTTCGTTGAGAGTATGAAAAATTGTAAGTTGAATAATATGTTGAGGCAATGCATTCCTAGATTTATTGTGAAGGAGGAGCCATATTGCAGGAACGTAGACGTTGTTTGAAAAGTGGAAGCGACGAAGAAGAACAGACGTAAGCTAACAAATAATTCCAGGCAAGTGGATCAGATGCGAGCAGAGGCCATAGTTGGTTGAATGCGGATGGACTTGGAGAAGTAGAGAATTCATCGCACATCCAAGGAGACAGAGCGCAAATCATCAAGATAAGCAAGGTGTAAGTAGGATGTTGAGTGATAAAATAGAAGACGAAAGGTAATAATACGCAAACGAAATTCAACACGAAGGTAAATCGTCGTCTAAGATAGGACGGATAGTTTATGGGAGATATGGTTGAAGCGGCGAAGACGCAATAGGACACGAACAGCAGAGTTTATGATACGTTGGAGAGGCAAAAGCGCAGAATTAGAAGAGTTGACAAATAAACTAAGGGTATTAATTAATTCTGGGAATAGGAGCGACATTACAATAACGAGATAAGAGAGGAAGTCGATCAGCCTACGAATGTGACGGATGTCACGAAGAAATAAGAAAGAAACGCGAACTTTTATCATGAACAAAAGGTTTGAGGAAAAAGAAATTGCCGAAGTGAAAATCTAAATCATAATGTCAACGATTGGAAGATGATCGAATATACAGATAAAATAGGCGGACTTATTTCGAGGAGATGAGGGATGATCCACATGATTTTGAACTTTTCAAGATTAAGAGCTATATGAAGATAGCAAAGATGATTGGAGATTATTATTATTATTATTATATTATTATTATAACATACAAGACAAAGCCTATATGGCTGTTCAGTCTGCTCACGAAAAAATAAAATAAAAATTAAACAAAATGTAGAATTGATAGAGTTAAGAAAATCAGGGATACGATAGCTTCTCCATATTATCGATCTGTTCCAGACAAATTCGCAATCGCTTCTTAAATAAAGTCAGCGTTGTGGAGGCAACAACGTATTCAGGAAGACTATTCCACACGTTAACTACACGTCTTGACAATCTTGTGACAGGCGATAGTTTCCCAGTATGCTGTTTAAAAATTGTCATCGAATGATGTCGCCTGGATCTATTATTACGACACGCCATAATATTTCGAGGATATCCATCAAATTTGTGCAATAATTTCCACGTTGCAACCAAGTCGATAAACATTAACCTCACCTTCATGTCAAATATGCCAATCACTTTAAGTCTCTCACGATAAGGTAAATACTTACAGTCTGGACATAAACGGGTAATACGGCGAAGAACTCCATCGACAGCATTCAGTTCAGTCCGTGTACATGGGAAGCAAGATGGAGAGCAATACTCAAGTATTGGTCTCAATAACGAGTTAAACAGCACCCTGAACGACGATGGATTTATTTTCAGAAAGCAATTTTTGATAGTGTGCATCATTTTTCTAGCTTTGCCTAATTGAATGTTGTAATGATGTCGTGTCTTTAAAGATGAATCGATCAAAATACCAAGATCACGATGAGTCGAAACTATCTCAAGTTCTTTTACACCAATGAAGTAGGTATGACATCCTTTGCGTCCACGACCCAATCTCATATTCTTACACTTTTCCAGGTTTAATGATACTCCTGTAGTAAGACTCCATTCATACACTAAATCCAGGTCACGCTGCAATGACAAACAGTCTCGTTCAGTCGAGATCACATTCCATAACTTCAAATCGTCAGCATAGGCTAAGTGTGGTACATTAAGCGATCTCAACAACTCGTTGATAAAAATGCAAAATAATAATGGCCCGAGAACCGTTCCTTGAGGTACACCACGTATAACACTGCGTTTAGATGAAAAAGCATTACCTACTCTTACACAAAATTGTCGACCACTCAAGAAGTTCTCAATCCAACGAGTCAGATAGTAATCTACACCAATAGATTCGAGAATACTTATTAATTCAGCATGTGGAACGCGATCAAATGCCTTGGAGAAATCCAAATAGACGACATCGACAACCAATCCACATGAAATTGCGTCAGCCCATTGTTCACGAGCACATAAAGTATTCGTTAGACATGAGCGGCCATGCCGAAAACCGTGTTGAGAGTCGCTCAAATAGTTTATTGAACCCAATACATTTATTAATCTTTTGTGAACAATTCTCTCAAGTACCTTACTTACAGTAGATGTTAAACTTATGGGCCTAAAATCACTAACATCGCAAGCATTTTTCGTTTTCGGAAGTGGTACCACAATCGCCGATTTCCAATCATTTGGAATTATCGACGTATTGAGAGAAACGTTGAATAATTTGGAAAGCGGATATGACAGGATACATTTCAAGAGCTTAAGGATATAAGTGGGGATATCGTCAGGACCAGCTGACACGCATTTAGCTAACCTTGATAGCTCTATCTCAACTTCCTCCATCGTGATAATTATATATGGACTCTGACAGATTGATGAACCATTACAAATATTGACTTTATAAGCATCAGAAATAGACATAAGAAAATTTCTGGCAGAAGTAGCGAGGTCGTGGATACAGAGATGATGTGCATGAGAGTAGATAAAGATATCATCGGCATACTGCATCAGATGAAAGTTATGGTCAAGAGTTATATAAGACAAGTCGCCGAGAAGGGAGAAAATAAGAGGATCAATGTGCTAGATGGAAGAATATATAGATGAAGAGGAGTTTGAGTGAACACAAAAAGAGCGTTTGGAGAGATAAGGTGTAAACCAGGCTACAGTAAGAACTGAGGAATTATAGTCGTGACGAAGCCGAGATAGTAGGACATAATGATTAACAATATCAAAAGCAGAAGGTAGGTTAAGAGAGATTACGACACTACATAGTTTCATATCGCGGGCTTGAAGTAGATCATTGAAATTGGGCATAAAGAGAATAACCTTAGAGACTTGGCTAGAATACACAGGAAAAAGATGGAATAGCTCATGAAGAAATTTGCATGATGAACAAGACGAGGATTAATGATTTACATGGATTATCAAGTTAAATTTATCCAAATTTTAACTTAATATAAATTATGCAAAATCTTATATATAGCATCTTATAAAATAAAATCTTATAAAATCTTATATATACAAATCTTATATGAATTTTATTTAGCATTATATTTTATTTATAAATAGTATAAAATACGTAGACTCAGTAAACTGATCTGATTATTTCTGAGTAATAAATTAACTCAAACTTTGTATATTAAAGTAGGGACATATATATTTAGACAAATAAAAAGTGTTCAAATGAGAGGTAATAGTTGCACAATTATATTAATTTATATCGTATAGATGACATATTTAAATTTACAAGAAACATATTTTTGCATGAGCATTCATGCATACCATATAATATAAAATATAATACATTAAATAATGAAATTTTAAGAATTGCAACAATATGAAATGATATTAGCTTTCTTCAAAATCATTTAAATAATTTAATAGATACATATTTTAAACTAGGTTACCATTGATTTATTTAATAAATGCATATTCCAAACTGCGTTACTATAAAAATAAAATTAAACAGAAAATAGTAAAATATATAAATCAACACAATAATATTAAACATTTATTTAAACAATTAAGCGAAATTTTTTTATGGATGGTTAATAAAAAATATAAGAGTAAGATACACCAGATAATCAAATTTCATCAGATGAAAAAACGTCACTAGCACGTATTTACCTCTGCTGTTATGTTGGGTCGATAAATAAGGACAATGCTGATAGCAAATCCTTCTGATGATCTCTAATCCTTATTCTGATACTTTGTCTGTTATTTATTAGTCAATTCATAAAAATTGACTTTTAATTAAAATTTCATTTAAAATTTTGACTTAATATAAAATCTTATATAATTATTTATTTGTATGTATTATAAATTCTTGTTAGTGATACTATTATTATAGTTATTATTATAGTGTACAAGTTACTAGCCGCAAATGGCTGTTTCAACTGTTCACAAATTACATTTTAAAATATCAATTAAAATACATCCACGAATCCAAATTAGAGTTCACAATCCACTTCAGCAGCATCTTCTTGAAGTGTCTATTGCTAGTAGCATTGACGACGTCTTCAGGCAGCGAATTCCAAACATTCAATGCGCGGTGGGAAAGCCTACTCACACTCCTTATTTTGCCATGGGGGAATTTAAATAACGTAAGGGAGTGACCTCTGCGACGCGAATTTCTCAATTTTATCGAATTGGATGGGAACCCCTCTTTTCCACGAACCAAATGCCACATCGCTACAAGATCTAAATATAGTAGCCTCTGGGCCGTTGAAGGCATTTTTAAGCAAGCTAGGCGCTCATTGTAAGAATAAAGAGATGTAATGCAAAGTTTGGTTCCTCTACGTAAAATCGACTCGGTCTTTTTCATCTCAGCCTTGGTGGATGGAAAAGTTGATGCGATGCAGTATTCCACATGCGGACGGACTAACGCACAGTAGAGATGCTTAAATAATTTTGGATGCAGCTTACTAAATGTGTTCTTAATACAATACAAGGCCTTCATGGCTTTACCGTAGATATAATCGGTATTCGGTCGTGTTTTAAGGTCGTTATTCAAAATAATCCCTAGGTCTCTATGAACAGAAATGTTGTGAAGCTTATAACATCCTAAATAGAATTCATGATCAGATTTACATTTGCCGAGTTTCATATGAACGCACTTATCTACATTTATGGTCATACCGGTAGCACTGCTCCAGTCGTAGATTGTCTGGAGATCATGTTGTAGATGCCGGCCATCAGGATCTGAGATGCTATCGCACCACACTTTCACATCGTCTGCGAATGCCAGGCAGGGACTGTTTATGCGTAACAGAAGATCATTGAGAAATATAATAAAAAGCAAGGGACCAAGGACTGTACCTTGCGGAACTCCGGATTTAACTAACCTAGTAGAAGACATGCTATTGCCAACCCTCACCTGAAATGATCTCCCGTCCAAAAAATCACGAATCCAATTGCATAACATGGAGGATACTCCGTAGTGTGCTAACAACCTAATCATCCCATCATGAGGGACGCGATCGAAGGCTTTCGAAAAATCAATAAAGATTATATCGAGTGAGCTACCAAAACTTAACGACTGGGTCCAAGTTTCGCGCGCGGTAAGCAAGTTCGTCAAACAAGAACGGGAGTGACGAAAACCATGTTGAGCGGACGATAGTATACCAAGAGAGACAAGATGATCGTAGACTCTAGTGCTGATGGCGCGTTCGAGAACTTTGCACAGAGAAGAGGTTAAGCTTATTGGCCTATAATCACCACAGGATGATGCAAAAAATTTTTTGGGAATAGGAACAACGGTTGCAGTTTTCCAATCTTCTGGGACACTGCCAGTGGCCAGAATTTTATCAAAGATAATAGTCAGGAATGGTGCCAGGTAACTCGATAAAGCTTTGAGCAGGTATGGGGAGATGTCATCGGGGCCAGCTGCGCTAAAAGGACGAATATTATTGAGATAATCTTGAATTTCAGTAACGCAAATTGGCCGGGATTCATTACGCGGAGGGATAGAGCACCCGTACCATATCATATGAGAATCGCAATGTGGTAAAGTGGATAAAGAGAACGAGGATGCGAAGGTCTCAGCTATATCAGTTTCATTTGTAACCAAGCCACATTCAGAGTGCACATGCTTGATTGCAGAGTTGAGCGTTCCGTTTTGCCGAGCATATGACCAAAATAGCTTGGGGTTGCGATTAACTTCCTTGATGATTGTAGATTCGAATTTATCACGTTTTAACGTTTTCATACGAGTACAGACGTTCCTAAGATACCTATAAATGTTGGCGTAATACGGAAGCGAACGAGATAACTTCCAAAGACGATTTCGTACTCGCAACATCAATCTCAGGTCCTTATCGAACCAAACAGGATATTTAGTATTTGGCGAGATGATACGCTTTGGTGCAAACACGTCAGAAATACCTAAAAGGTAATCCCCAATCACTTTTAGTGAGACTTCTTTAGTATTTGTTAAAGATAGTGGACGACGTTGACAGAAAGATAAAATTTGCTCATCAAGCACTATGCAATGATTTATTTTCAAAATGAAAATATATTTAGTAAACAATATAATTAGTAACCAATTATATATAATAATCTGCTAATATAAATAATATTACTAATATTAATCTGTTATTATAAACATATTAAAATTTATATTAGAATATTTATACTCTGTTGATTTCACTGAGTAACAACTGATAGAATTTATTGTTAATCAATATTTATCAATTGCAATTTATTATAAAACAATTCTGAATAAAATTAATTCTTAATAAGGGAATTATTAAGAATTTAATTCTTAATAAAATGTCTATTTTGAATATCTTTTAATAAACGTCGTAAATTTAAACTTGCAAGATACATTTCCGCATAACGTTACGTTATTATTTAAATAACGTAATTGTACGTATTATCATAATGAGTAATGATATTGATCGTCTTGTCATTAAAAATATCTATATAAAGTCATAACGAGTTGGACTAATAATGTAAACGTTAGAGATTTGACTCCGACTACTAGATTGACTGTATATTTTGACTACTGGATTTTGGAAGCACTACAATATGAGCAGCAAATTATAATGGTTATATCGGGACTTACAAAGCCTCATTATACAACGTGATAATATCTGGAAGAAGAGTAAGAGAAATAATGAGCTTGTTGACGCATACAAATCAATTCGCGATTTTGCACAACTGTCGAAAATTAAAAAAAAAAGTTTATTAGAGCAAAATATTACAACGTTTATCGTTGAATTAGAAACTATTTTGGGATTACGTTCGTCGCTTAAGAGAATCATGAAGCTAGTATTGTATTTGATAGAACGTCGGCAAAATAGCATATACCGGTGAATTGAAAAATATCTTTAATGAAGTTTTGATATGTCAGATAATCATGTCTATATTTTGTAAAACAAATGAATATTTAGTCGCAGCAGACTACAGTTTAATCTAATAAGCACGAGGTAATGAGTGAGCTTCGTTGATTAAACAGGTTTAAAGCTAGTTGTCTTGACGATATCATCCCTATTCTTTTGAGTGAACTTTATCAAATTATTAAGACATTATACCTCTACTTTAAAAACATGCCATATTTCTACCTGTTCCGAATATTCCTCAGGCAGTCACTGTTAATAAATACAGATCTATAAGTTAGGCAAGTGTGGTTGACAAGGTGTGCACACGCTTAATAGTCGAGAGGCTTAGGTCAACTCAACCTGGTTTTCATCCGGGCATGGATGTGAATGTAGTGTTGGATTTTAGCAGTTTTTAAGTCTCACACGTCATGTTACGCTCGCTGCTGACTAATTGTAATATACATACTTCAAAAGGTATCAAGATTATGCTGTCAAGAAGAGGAACCTTTATAGACAAACTTTGCAGATTAGAAATGTATCATTTGTCTATAAGGATACATTTCCTTATATATAAATATTTTTTAAAAGGCTAGCTGTTATTGACTAGTTAAAACTATAAGTATCGTCATCAAATTGGTCAAGTTTAGAAATAGGAAATTAAGAAAGGGCATGAGTTATCTCAGTAAAGAGGCTTGTAGTAGACTATGACCAACATGTACACTATTCCACAAAGTCGTGGAGCTCAGAAATATTATTCCGGAAAAATGACTACTGCGCTCAGTGCGGTGATTTTCAAAGATAAATTATTGACTTGGATAAGGGCAATGAATGATTAAAATGTATTAAATATTTCTTTGTGAGAAATAATCACATTTTATTTTGATAATTGAGACATTTTGTTTTAATAAAAATATTTTTTATAATATCTTTTTATATTATAATAATAAGATAATATTTATAATATCTATCTTATTATATTATAATAATTATCTTATATCTCATTATAATATTTAATAATATTTAAAATTTATTAATTTATATCGAAATTATAATAAATCATTATAAAAATAGTTTTAATAATTTAATAGTTAATATAAAAATAAAATCAAACAGAAAATCGTAAAATATATAAATCAACACAATACTACAGTCCTTTTCAGTTTTATAGACAACTTTTTTCAGTTTTATTGGCAACTTTTTTCAGTTTTATAGACAACTTTTTTCAGTTTTATAGGCAACTTTCAGTTTTATAGACAACTTTTTCAGTTTTATAGGCAACTTTTTTCAGTTTTATAGACAACTTTTTTTAGATTATTTTTCAAAATTTTTTACCTACAATGAATATATCTTTTGATGAAGGTAGTGATGAGTCAGGTGCAGTAAATGAGAAAAACCTGACCATTAACGAGGAAGAGAACGTCCAAGCTCGTAAAAAGAGGGTTTCAATCACTGGAAACACAGTTGATTGTTTTTTGGGCCTGTTAAAAGCTGAGCATAGTATACAAGAGATGCCTTCTATATTAAACGTCTCCAAAACCACAGTTAGAAGACTTTATGAGAAATATTTAGAGGGAAAACTTCAAAATTCAGCCATCTTTGTTTCTGCTGGAGATAAGAGGTCAACCAAAAAAAGATTTTTCGTTTGAAAAGAATATCTTAGCATCAGAGCTAGCTTTGAATCCAAGCACTTCTCTTAAGGTTATGAGTGAGAAGTTGCTAACTTATAATCCAGAAGGTTCCTATTCACTTCCCACTGTCTCGAGAATAATAAAAGCAATGAACTACACAAGGAAAACGCTGACATTAGTAGCTATAAATAGAAACAGCGATGAAAAAAGAAACGAGCAGAGTACGGCATTGAAATGTCAAGTATTAGTGATGATAACCTGATATTTTTGGACGAAACGGGTATAAATCTCCACACTTACCAAAGTTTTGGCTACTCTCCCAGGAATACGAAGTGCTACATAAACGTGCCCAATTCAAAAGGGACCAATATTTCAGTTCTATGTACCATCACAAAACAAAGTGTTTGTGCTTATAAGGTGAAAACAGGAAGCTTCAAATCGCCCGATCTTAAAGAATTTATAGAGACGAAACTACCAACCTTGGCCTCACATGAAAGGAAATTTATAGTCATGGACAACGCCTCTATCCATAGGACTGCCGAGGTAAAGGAAAGCTTGGCTCAGAGGAATTATATTCTTAAGTTCCTAACACCCTACTCCCCTCACTTGAACCCTATAGAGGAGTTCTTCTCATGTTTCAAATCAAAGGTGAAAAGCATAAATTCATCCTCCAATAGAGATGAATTGATTGAAACTATTCATGGAGTATTCAGAGATGAAGAATTCAGACTAGAAGGATATTTCACCCATATGCGAGATTGGGTTGTAAAGGCAATCGCACGAGTCGATTTTATTTAAATAATAAAATTCTTTGATATACATCTAAATTAAAAAATCTAAAAATGTTGCCTATAAAACTGAAAAAAGTTGTCTATAAAACTGAAAAAAGTTGCCTATAAAACTGAAAAAAGTTGTCTATAAAACTGAAAAATGTTGCCTATAAAACTGAAAAAAGTTGTCTATAAAACTGAAAGTTGCCTATAAAACTGAAAAAAGTTGTCACTGAAAAAAGTTGCCTATAAAACTGAAAAAAGTTGTCTATAAAACTGAAAAGGACTGTATTAAAAACTAGTAATTTTACAGTAAATATGACATATTCATGCATACCATATAATATTAAATACAATACATTAAATAATGACATTTTAAGAAATATTTTAATATGTAATGTTATTGACTTCGAAATAATTTAAATAATTTAATAAATTTAATAATTTTTAATAAATTTAATAATTTAATTCACCTATGTTTGAGATATTAATAAATACACTCATTTTATTATTTTCTAAAGTCGAGAAAAAAAGTCGAGAAAGATAACAACTACTTCAATTAATATATTCAGTACATCAATCAAGAAGATTCGGCAACATTTCCAAAAAGCGGATACAACTAGGCAAGAAAAAAATATAAAAAACGAAAGACCTTTATTAGACATTTAAAAAACATCTTTCATTTTTATGTCATTTTCTTTCACAAATCAACGTATACACAAAAAATTGGCATCATTGCTTTATTATCTTGAATAAAAATAAATTCATTTTTAACAATTTTATAAATTTTAAACGCTGGTTTTATTTCTTCAATAATGAGAAAACTGAAATTATAATGTGTTTGAACGATTTTCAGATGGTTTGGAATCTTCACGCATTGATCAGTGGACCGCTACGTGATGACAACGCATGTGTTGAATGGCTCGAAACGATATTTTAAACTGTAATTAAAATATTTAACAGGAAAAAAAAGTTTTTAATAAATATCAGAGATGTCACTTAATAATTGGTCGAAAAAATCAACGTTATTATGTCTACACCAATGTCTCCACGCGAATTCCGCCAATTTTAAAGCAGCGTTTAAATTTTTAAAATTGTTAAAAATAAATTTATTTTTATTCAAGATAATAAAGTAATGATGCCAATTTTTTTGTGTATAAGTTGATTTGTTGTAAGTTGGAAATAATAAGTTAAACATGATGATAGGATATCATACCAAAGTGCTTAAAAAGTATTTTGAAGTTCAAAAAATTAAATTTTGTTTTACAACGTAATACATGTTAAATCAATCTCAAACTTGAAAATAATGTATATATATGATTTGTAATCGTATTATAATAATATTGCAGTAAACAAACTACTAACAAGAGCAATGGTAAAAATTTAATTATTTTTGTTTTAATTTTTTAAAATTTCAATTTAATTTTTTTAACATACTGAATAAGTCAATTCATAAGTTTTTGTGTAAATGTTAATAGATGGTCGATGTTGTGAGATGAAAAAAAGTATGGGTTATCATATCGATTTTTTTAGGAAAAATTATTTTTAAGTTCAAAAAATGGAACATTTTCTCTGAAGCGTAATAGACGTCGTATCGACGTCTATTAATTTTTTATTAATAAAAAAATAAATTTTAATTTTAAACTTTACCTACACTATGCTGCAAAAAGATGAAAGATGTTTTTTAAATGTCTAATAAAGGTCTTTGGTTTTTTATAATTTTTTTCTTGCCTAGTTGTGCCTGCCTTTCGGAAATGTTGTCATAATATTTAATATTATAATACTATATTCATTAAATATATATAATATAATACATTGTTATAATATGTAATGATATTGGCTTCAAAATCATTTAAATAATTTAATAGATACATATTAAATTAATTAGGTTACTATAAAAATTAAACATAAAATATGACATAATCATTAATATTTACGAATTGTCACAGTAGATAATTATGTTAAAATTCTTCAAATTCATTCAAAGACTTAGATATATAATATATTAAGATTAGAAATGTAAATTCGTTTGAATTTGGTGTACTGCTGTTTAGACATCGAAAAATACAATTTATCTTCTAATATATCGATATGCAGTTTTTAAATGGTGAGTTATTTTCACAATTATGAATTTAAATTGTGAATAAATAGCTTTTAAAATAGTTTCTAGATGATAAATTATTTTCATAATTGTGGCTTTAATAAGTTATTATTATATTTATTTTAATTGCAACATAAATTAATTTATGTTTACCAAAATAAAAATTAATTTCTCTTGTATTTGCAATTTACTAATAAAGAATTCAATCGTTATATTAATATATAAACGATACCATTTTGTCGTGCGATATAGTCAAATCAGTTAATTGACTCTATATATTTAATATAGTTATGAATTAAATCAGCTAACTGAGTCTACGTATTGTTATATAATTATAAAATAAACAAAACATAATAATGCTAAATCAAAATTTAATAATTAAATAATAAAATTAATAATTGTTTTTAGATTTTCTATAATTTTAATCAAGTTAAAAAATAAAAATAAAAATAAAAAATAAAATTTAAAATAAACGTCATTTTTATGAATTGACTAATAAATAACAGACGTTGTATCAGAATAAGAATTAGAGGTCATCAGGAGGAACTGCTATGCTATCAGGTTTCGGCCCCTAACTCCTCTACCCAACATAGCAGCGGGGCCAAATACATGCTAATGATGTATTTCCTCTGAAATAACTATCTAGTATCTTATTCTAATGCAAAGTATATTATTTATTATTCATCCATAAAAATTTGCCACTTAAGAGTTTAAATTTATTCTTTATATTATTGTGTTGATTTATATATTTTACTATTTTCTGCTTGATGTTATTTTTATAGTAACCTAGTTTAAAATATGTATCTATTAAATTATTTAAATGATTTTTAAGAAAGCCAATATAATTACATATTGTTGCAATTCTTAAAATTTCATTATTTAATGTATTATATTTTATATTATATGGTATGCATGAATGCTCATGCAAAAATATGTTTCTTGTAAATTTAAATATGTCATCTTTACGATATAAATTAATAGTAGTTTTAGTTAATGTTAATTTAATGTTCATATCTAGATATACACCTTCTTTATCATTAATATTGGTTTTGTTAAGAATAAGGCTTTCTGGATAAATTTGTTCACTAATTGAATAAAAATTATTAGAATTAAATACACATATATCATCAATGTATCGAAACATATATTTCATATATTTATATTGTTTAGATTTAGTTTTTACACAGTTATGAACAAATTCATATTCTATAAAGCTTAAAAACAAGTCAGCTATAATTGGGCTACTATTACCACCCATTGGAACACCTTTTACTTGTCTAAATATAGATGTCCCTACTTTTAAATAATTTTGATTTATCAAAATATTTAAGGATTCTATTAATTCAATTTTATCCATATATTTATATTTATTTGATGGTTTAATTTTTGTTAGATAGGCGTTATAATTATTATAACATATATATGTATATCTTTTTCCGAATATAAGGTTAATTAATTTTACTAACGCTTCTTTAATATCTACTAAATCTAGATTTGTATAAAGCGTACTAAAATCGTATGTATTTATATTTTGAAAATTTATTCCTTTTGTCTGTTCTAAAAATTCTTTTGTAGAATTAATACTGAAATAGTGTTTTATACCAGTATTAATTTCGATTACCTTGCAATATTTTTTAAAATGTGCTTTAATTACTTTAAGTATTTTATTCATATAGACAGAAAGTGGTTTTAATGTACATTTAAGCGCACTACATATGAACCTAGGTTTTATTGGATTTTTATGTAATTTTGGATTCCAATATAATATAGGTATAGTTTTATTATCTAATTCAACCTTTATACCCTTTTTATCCATTATAGAACAGTGACTTGTAATAATTGTTTCTAAACTCAACTCACTACGTTCATATGTTGGATTTACATTTAAATCATTAGAATTAACCTCTTTCATTAGTATATCATAATAAAGCTTTTTGCATATGAAGACAAAGTTATTACTAGCTTTATCAATAGTTGTTATTATATAGTTATCCTTTAATTTAGTAAGTTCTTTATACATATCTTTATTAATTTTATCTTTCCTTTTATAATTGTTTGTTATTTTCATTTTATTTTTAATTTTATCAAATATATAATCTTTCCAAATGTTTATCTTAGATATATTCGAGCTTTCACTATTAATCAGCTTACTAAAGTAATCATTTAAGTTATTATATAACGAACTGTATAATTTTATTTTTGTCGTTGTTATTATTTAATCTAAAAAATAATAATGTAGAGAAATTTATTTATCCGTATAATCTTTCGGTAGGAATTGAAAAACAAACAATTATTGAATTCAATAAACAGACAAATATATATATTTGAGATCAGTATATATACTATTATATATACTATATATTATATATAATATATATCATATATTATATATACTTAAATATATATACTATTTAAGATAAGTTATCTACATGTTAATACTTCAATAAGAATTTCGGCAGGTGTGCGCCATATCAGGATCTGTGTAGTTTACCAATCCCAGCTAATCCTAATTTAGACAAATGTGGACAAGAAAAAACATGCAGTAAGGATGCATACTGAGAGCCACAGAATACACATTTACATTGAATGGAGACTGGATTTATTGAAATATTAATAATGAAAAGTTTATCATAATAACCATGAATAGAAAACCTCCATAGTAATGTCTCTTAATGTCTCGACAGCAATAAATCAGACATTAGCCCCGTCATTAGAGAATTTCTGGACTTTGAGCTATGAAACTTAAATTCCTCCTCTATAATAATGCACAATTGAAATCGGGTTTAATGGATTCTTTCTTGAAAAATTTTTCATTTTTACAATCTAAAGAATGTAACGTAATTTGCCTTTACTTGTTTCATTTATTATAGCAATTGTTCCAAGCTGTAATTCAAAACGAATTAATAAATCTATTCGTAAATAACGATTAAATCAAGTACTTGCATTTTGGCGTGTTTCTTGATTTTTATATTTTAAATTGATATAAATATAAATATAATTTAATATAATTTAAATATTATTTTATTTTTATTTATTTATAGTATAAAATACGTAGAGTCTGTTAGCTGATCTGATTTGTTTATTGACTGTTTAGTTTAAACAGAAAGCATTTCTCGTTATTCAAATGATAAATAAATTTATCATTTGAATAATAAACACATCATTATCTTTAGATTAACATGAAAATTTAATCGTTTACATTCGTCTACGTGATTTACGGTTAACATCACAAATTCCGAAATGCAGTCTCACACAGAGGATTAAATAAATGTAGATAACATAAACACTTTTGTGTTTTTGATTTTTAATTGTTTTGTTTATAAATTAAAGCTGAAAATATTCATTAAAGTTTTTTTTATTTATTGCGAGTAAAATAATTTATTTCCTACAAATGGCGCGATGTTTCGATGTCTGCTACTATCGTCTTTTATTTTTAAATACAAACGGAATTTAAAATAATGTCATATTGAAGAGCAAAAAAATAAAAATGCACTTTATAATAAAAATGAAATGTTTAAATATTTTAGACATTCAAAAATATTATCCGGTTTTTTATATACGACTGTTATTATTTTGAGAAATGAAAGTCAAATTCCTCCTCTATAATTATGCACAATTGAAATCGGGTTTAATGAATTCTTACATTAAATGGAAAAATCCATTTAATTCAAATGTATTATTCCAGTCTTCCTTTATATAAAAATATTATTTATAATTATTTTTCATAATCCTTATTTTTAAAAAATAAATTTTTTAACTGATTGGCTTGAGAGAGCACTTCCATGATTTGTATTATTTTGTCTCTTTTTAACTTGCCTGGAAAGCAAAAAAAATCGAGAAATGAATAAAAAAACGTGCCATAGGATTTGCCTTCTCGCAACGAAGGCGAAAATAAAGTGGAGTGTGTGAATGAAGACAAAAGTGATTCTCGTTTGTGTAGCGTTAAAAATGATGATGAACGCAAGACTAGAATAACATGAAGTGGAAAGGAAAACGTAAAATAAAAATATAAAAATGATTTGCGTGTGAATTTTTTGCGTTTGTTCTCTTTCTCTATTATACACAGCACAGACGCTGTTGACACAAGAGCAGTTCAACAGCATAATCACACAACATAGAGAGAGAATGAATACTAAATTTTAAATACACGAGAAAAGCGTTTTATCAAGAGAATGTTCTAGAATATTCTTTTCTATAGAACATTCTAGAATAAAAGTTATTATCGCAATTGTGGGCTTGTGAACTTATATAAGAAACAACATTTGAGTAAAAACACTTAGCACTCAGAGAAATATTCACAGATAGACTGATTTCGTTACAGCGAGTCAATAAATTGTCTGTTTTTCATTTTATTCGTCGTTTAACAGTTGTATTTAACAATGGCTAGAGCTACAGCAATCGGGATCGATCTGGGAACAACTTACTCATGCGTCGGAGTTTTTCAACACGGTAAAGTAGAGATTATCGCAAACGATCAAGGTAACAGAACGACACCAAGTTATGTAGCATTCACTGATAGCGAACGCCTTATTGGCGACGCCGCTAAAAACCAGGTCGCAATGAATCCGTCTAATACTGTATTTGATGCAAAACGCTTAATTGGTCGCAAATTCAGCGATGCCACTGTTCAAAGTGACATGAAACATTGGCCTTTCCAAGTTATCGAGGTTGGAGGCAAAGTAAAGATTAAGGTCGAGTACAAGGCTGAAACTAAAACATTCTTCCCAGAGGAAATATCGTCTATGGTTCTTGTCAAGATGAAGGAAATTGCTGAAGCTTATCTTAGTAAGACTATTAATGATGCAGTCGTTACAGTGCCCGCGTACTTCAACGACTCCCAGCGTCAAGCTACAAAAGACGCAGGTACAATTGCTGGATTGAACGTTCTTCGAATTATTAACGAGCCCACGGCGGCCGCAATTGCATACGGTTTGGACAAGAAGATGACAAGCGAGCGAAATGTTCTGATATTCGACTTGGGAGGTGGTACTTTTGATGTGTCAATTTTAACGATCGACGAAGGAATCTTCGAGGTAAAATCTACTGCTGGTGATACCCACTTAGGCGGAGAAGATTTCGATAACAGAATGGTAACACACTTTGTTCAGGAATTCAAGCGGAAGAATAAAAAAGATATTACTGACAATAAGCGGGCTCTCCGTCGTCTGAGAACGGCATGCGAACGAGCCAAGAGAACTTTGTCCAGCAGTACTCAAGCCAGTATTGAAATTGATAGTCTTTACGAAGGAATCGATTTTTACACTACAATAACCAGAGCACGATTTGAAGAACTTAACGCAGACCTCTTCCGTGGAACTTTGGATCCTGTTGAACGAGCTCTGAGAGATTCTAAATTAGACAAATCAGGTGTGCATGATATAGTTTTGGTCGGAGGAAGTACTCGAATCCCTAAGATTCAAAAGCTTTTACAGGACTACTTTAACGGAAAAGAGTTGAACAAATCTATTAATCCAGACGAAGCCGTAGCCTATGGGGCAGCAGTTCAGGCTGCTATTCTTAGTGGAGACAAGCACAGCACAGTCAAGGATTTGCTTTTACTCGACGTAACCCCGTTGTCGCTTGGTATTGAAACTGCGGGTGGTGTAATGACCACTTTGATTAAGCGTAACACAACAATACCCACAAAGCAAACACAGACGTTCACCACCTACTCTGACAACCAGCCCGGTGTGCTTATCCAAGTATTTGAGGGAGAACGAGCAATGACAAAAGATAATAACCTTTTAGGGAAATTTGAACTTGCTAGCATCCCTCCAGCTCCCCGAGGTGTCCCTCAAATTGAGGTATCATTTGATATCGACGCAAACGGTATAATGAATGTCTCCGCAATTGAAAAGAGTACTGGTAAGGAAAGCAAGATTACAATTACGAATGACAAGGGTCGCCTTAATAAAGACGATATTGAACGAATGTTGGCAGACGCAGAAAAGTACAAAAATGAGGATGAACATCAGAAGGAAAGAATTGATTCCAAGAACAAATTGGAAACTTACTGCTATAGTATGAAACAGACGATTGAAGATGATAATGTTGCTTCAAAATTGTCGTCCCAGGATAAAGATAAAATCAAGAGTAAGGTTGACGAAACCATTAAATGGTTAGACGCTAACCAGCTTGCTGAAAAGGACGAGTTTGAATATAGGTACAAGGAAATTGAATCTGTTTGCATGCCCGTTATGACAAAGATGTACCAAGCAGCTGGTGGTGCTCCGGGAGCTGGAGGTCCAGGTGGATTTTACAATAGACCATCTGGAGGCGGTGGCAATGGAGGACCAACAATCGAAGAAGTCGATTAAAATTATTTCCTACTGTTTTTATTTACCTTTAAGGACGATAAACTTTAAACAACTTTTACGGTTTTATTTTGCTTAACCGTTTATAAAGTTCAATCTTTAAAAAATTGATTTCACTCGAATAAAGTTGTTTACGATTTATACCTGTGTACAAATTGAACTTTTATAATTTTTCAGACTCGATTTTAATAATTAGTAGTCTCGCGGTGTATTTTCGGTATCTTCGGAATTGTTTTACCACATTTTTCACTATTTGGTGCGTCTAGAAATGCTAGAGGAATTTTGGTAATTTCCTAGCAGAAAATGAAGACGTCATAACTCCGTCAGTAAAAATTGAAAGGCTAAAATTGAAAGGTTGTAATAAGACACCAGCTCTTAACAGATTGCAAAGTTTTAGGTTGCCATGACCAATATAATTTTAAGAAGTATATTAGAATTTGCAAAAAAAACGATATGATAAAGTATTTATTTTTAGGTTAAAATCTCCGATTTTTAGTTTTATTAGGCTAATTGTTTATTTATACAACATATGTTTTGGATATAATAATCGATGTCTGGACAATAAAAATAAAAATAATAAAATAAAATTAAGAAAAATAAGAATATCAATTTCCAGATGCCGAAGAATTTGATAAAAAAAATTTATAAAAATAAAAACAATCAAGTTACAGCATCTACTTTTAAATTCTGCAATAATTTTTATATTGTCAATCATATAACTATATTTTATTTAAATCGCACTTAACACTTAATATCCCCTTATATTTCTTTAATTCCCCTTTAAAACCCCTTCAATCTTACTTTACCCCGTTCTATCTCATTCACTCAATTTAATTTCTTTTCAACAGAAATCATAAAGTTTATTTAAATTCTACAATCATTTTTATAATGTCTTCAACCATATTATCATATTTACTCCTTTTGAACTGCCTTAAACACATTCTTTTTTCTATTCCGCTTTATTTTTATCCTCATTTAATCCATCCCTTTCCCTAATTCAATTCCGAGGATGTAATAAAAACGTCGCATTTTATGTATAGAATTGACAATCAAGTCAATAAATTAATGGATCGTTGGATTAATAGATTTCAAAGGACCATTTCTTTGATAATAAGAATCTTCCCATTCCTTGGACTGTGACTTTAGCCGATTTCCACGGGCTTGGTCTTGTGCAAATACGTTTACTGAAACGGCGATTAATTGTCTAAAACAACTCAATCTATTCTGCGATTTTGCTAGTATACATTCCTACGGTGTTTTGTTTTTATAAAGAGAATTTCATGACATTATACTCAATTACCTTAAACCTTAAAAAAGGATCTCAAACCTTAAAAAAGTTTAAGATCTAAAGTAAATACATTCCAGATTTTTCCTGTCAGTTCCAGATTATTCCTGTCAGTTCCAGATTATTCCTGTCAGTTCCAGATTATTCCTGTCAGTTCCGCTCGCTACGCTCGCGGATTGAGCTCAATCTATCGATAAAAGGTCATGCCTAAAAAAGCGCGATCTCAGATCCCTGTTCCTGATCAAGAATCTTCCACATCAGAATGCAATGATGGTTATACCAGCTTTGAAGTTGGATGCGATTCCAAAGATTGCGATGTATGGACACTTGTTCGTGTTAAAATATCCGACCACTCGGTGTATAAACGTAAACATTTCACTTGCGGTTTTTGTACATCAGTACGACTGCTACAGTTATCCTGCTCATCTACTCCTGTATCACACACGACCACTCAAACCAATGCTGTTTTAGATGTTTCCCTCGCATCAACACCTGACTTCGCATCATATAATCCCATTATTAAACCTACTCTCTCACACACTCCTCGTTCAACTACGTACCAAACTTCCATTAATCTTTCTCATTCTAACAATGCTAACGGTAAAGCTTTTCACCTGGTACCTCCTCTTTCCTATTCCTCCCCCAATCTAAATAAATCTCAAACTTCTTTAATCTCCTCACATACTCCTTACTCGACCTCCCCTGTATCACCTCTCAATAATTTACACCCTTCCATCAAAATCATTTCCAGTAACATTTCCGATCAAGTGATTCAACACTCCATTCCTGTCACTCATGCCCCAACCTATTTTAATTCTCCTTACTCTACCTCCCACGTAACACTTCCAAATAATTTACATCCTTCATTTAAAATCATATCCAGTCACATCTCTGATCAACCGATTCAACACCCCGCTCCTGTCACACTTGCTCCAACCAATATTAATTCTTTATCAAGCACCCCTGTCATTTCCACTTCTATCTGCTCATCTACCTCGACTCCTACCAGCTCTGTCCGTCCACCACATCCACGAAATCGTTTTCCTTCGCGCGATCGCTGTATAATCATATCAAACTTAAAGCTTTCCGAATCTGCTTCTCCACAATCTCGCCTCGATGATGATGTATCTGCTTTCAGGTCTATCCTAGCAACCATTCTTCCTGATGATAACCCATCACTCTTCAATAATATTGCTCCTGTATCCTTTATTCGTTTAAACAAATCCACTAAATCTAATCATCTCAGTCCTCCACTCTTAAAAATCGTTTTCCGACATAGTTCACATGCCTCTTCGGTACTCTCCCAACGTTTTAAACTTCTTACCACTTCATCTACTTGCCGTATATTTCCTGACCGCTCCCCTTCTGATATTGCCCAGCTCAATTTAGCTCGCATTGAAAAACATCGACGTGAAACAAACGGCGAGTCATCCTTATCTATACGTAAAATCAACGGAAATTTTCACGTTCTTCACACAAGGCCAAAAATTCGATGGCGTCCCATCTCTCCCCCTTGTCTTCTTCGCTAGTCGATCTCGCTCCTAAGCATACTTTTCGTCTTAGTCTATTCAATACTCGCTCCATTCTTCATAAAGCTGATATGCTTCTCGATATCTTCGATCAATTATCTATCGATATTCTCTGCATTACCGAATCCTGGCACTCTGACTCCGACGATCTTGCTATTCGTCGTCTATGTCGCTCTGGTTGTTCTCTAGTTGAATCAGCTCGTCAAATTACATCTCATACATCTACTGCGTCTAACCATGGCGGTATTGTTGCCATTGCTCGTCACCCAATGTCTTTACGTAAAATCAACGTTAACATCCGTTACACTTCGTTCGAATTACTCATATGCAGATTATCAACGCCTTTCCCTCTGGAACTTGTGATTGTATACCGTCCAGGTTCAGTTGCCCCATCACGTATCTTCTTTAACGACCTTGCAGATCTAATGTCTCACTGTTCATTGTCTTATACTCCTTCTTTTGTTCTCGGTGACTTTAACATTCGTCTTGATCGCCCGTCTGACTCTGACTCTATCACTTTAACTAATCTTTTTTCTGATTTTAACTATAAATTACTTTCAACAAGCCCAACTCATATTCTCGGCGGTGCTCTCGACATCATTGCTGTTCCTAACTGCTTCAATGACTATACCTCCTTGTCAATTACTGATCCTGGTTTGTCCGATCATTTCCTTGTCACTCTTACTCTTACTCGTCCCCATCCTCCTTCTCCGCCTTTACCTTTATCTACACCAAGTCGACCATGGAAGCTTCTCGATATCCCTGATCTCTGCACAGCCTTACTCAATTCTTCACTCTTTTCACTTCCTCTTAACTATCTCTCTCCCGATGATCTCTGCATTCTGTTTGATTCTGAACTTACGTCGATCCTCAATAACCTTCTGCCTAGTCGACTTCGACGTTCCCAGCGCTTGCGCCATGCTCCCTGGTTCGATTCTGACTGTAGTCTTTCTAAGCGTCGACTCCGTCACTCTTTTCGTATGTATAAACGCTTTCTTAAACGTTCACCCAACTCACTCCCTCCAAATCTTCGTGATTCCTACTTTTCTCAACGCCGTTCACATCTCATTCTTATACGTACTAAACGTACTCTCTTTTGGCGAAATCAACTCGAGTCATCTTCCAACACTAAATCTCATTGGAAAATCTTAAACTCAATTCTTTCACGATCATCTACCCCTTGTAATATAAATCCTGATGAATTTTCTTCTTATCTACAAACTAAGCTATCTAATTTACTTTCCCTACTACCCATAGCCCCCTTGTACCCACTCTTATCTTTAAATACTTCCCTCCCAGAACTATTCCACCTTCTTCCCGTTTCGTCTGATGAAGTTTCTTCGGTTCTGCTGTCATTACCTAATAAAACCTCTCCTTCTGACCCAATTCCCACTCACTTGCTTAAAAATATCTGCTCCGTTATCTTACCCTTCCTAACCACATTGTTCAACTCGTCCATCCGTAGCCGTACATTTCCTTCCATCTGGAAATGCGCCACTGTTCGTCCTCTCATCAAAAAGCAATCTCTCGACTCCTCACTACCATCTTCGTACCGTCCTATTTCACTTCTCCCAACCCTCTCTAAACTCCTTGAGCGTCTCGTTCTTAAGCAAGTTAATACATATCTCTATTCCTCTAACTTATTTCCTCCCTTCCAAGCCGCTTTTCGCTCTAATTACTCTACCGAAATTGCATGTCTTAAAGTTTATAACGACTTACTCATATCGCGCGATCATAAATTATGTAGTGTCATAGTTTCTCTTGATCTATCGTCTGCTTTTGACATCGTCGATCACTCGATTCTTCTCCATCGCCTTCGTCATGATTATGGCTTCTCTTTACCCACTGTATCATGGTTTTCTTCATATCTATCAAACCGTACATTTCGCGTATATTCTAACTCTTCTCTCTCCCATCCTTCGTCCATTCCGTCCGGTGTTCCACAAGGCTCCGTATTAGGCCCTATACTTTTCTCTCTTCTTCTTGGTGATTTGTCTTCGATTTCTCATAAATTTAACTTCCATGTTATGCAATATGCTGATGACATTCTCATCTATGCTCATGCACCTGTTTATCGTATTCACGATCTTAGTGTTTCCGCTTCGGACTGTCTTGTCTCAATTTCCAATCATCTTTCTTCCCTTCGCCTTTCTCTGAATCCTGATAAATCCAAAATTATGTGGATCCTACCTCGACGCCTCGGCTTCGAACCTCCCTCCGTATCATTAAATTCTACAATTCTTCCTATCGTTGATAATCTCGTTTTCCTAGGCTTCCATTTTGACAACCGACTTTCACTTAAACCTTTCGTTAGAGATAAAGTACGCTCATCTACCTTGATACTCCGCAACCTCCGTCAAGTTCGTAGATTGATCGATTTCCCTTCTTGTATGACTCTCATATCATCTCTCCTTTTTTCTAGACTCGATTATTGTCTTAGTCTATTTTCCAACTCACCTAAATCCACTCTTCTTCCCCTACAACGCATCGTCAACGCAGCTGTCCGAATTCTCCTCCGTCTTCGTCGTTTTGATCATACATCCTACCATCTTGCTTCTCTCGATTTGCCTACAATTTATTGTCGTGTTCAAATTCGTCTTCTTATCGTTGCTTTCCGCCTTGTAACTTTTCATACCCCTTCATTTCTCAACCTTCCTTTTCTTGATAATTCTCGTCCTGTTTACTGTTCCTTGCGTTCCTGTAATTCCCTTCTTTTACATGTCCCAAACTACTCTACCTCCTTTGGACTCCGCTCCTTCCTGGTGGCTGCTCCTCTATCGTGGAATCATCTGCCCATTCATATACGCCAATCAACTTCCCTGCAGTGCTTCAAACGACAAATCCGATCCCATTTTAACAATTTATCTGCTTGACTTTTTCATTTTTGTTTGTGGACTTGTAAGCGTACAGCTTGTACGCATTTGCCACATTAAATAAATTTGTATTATTATTACACCTCTGGCATTACATGTTTCTCAAACTACGACCGGCGTTGCTTTTTTATTGCCGCTCCTATTCTCTGGAATAAACTATCTTCTGCAATCCGCTCAACTGCCTTCATGTATATCCTTCAAACACAGTCTCCGCTCTCTTTTGTCCCTTAATAATTGATTCAATTATCCACACTATTTTTTAATTCTTCCACACATCAATTTACAGAATTAAATCTCCCACTAAATCATCAAATTACAAATTCTGTAAATTTGTAATTTAGTAGAATTGCAAGTGAATGTAATCTACAAGAGCCACTAGAATTAACATGTACTATTAATAACCATAGATTTTCATCTGTAACTGTATCCTGGTTATCCTCTTATCTCTCTGAAAGATCTTTCATTGTCTATTGCAATACGTTTTTCTCTACACCTTCCTCTCTCTCCTGTGGCGTTCCTTACGGTACTGTTCTCGGACCAATTCTGTTAAATTTTCCTTGACGATCTATACAGCATTATATGTGACCATAACTTTTGCATTATGCATACTCTGATGATATTCTTCTTTACTCTCATTTGCCTGCTCATCTTATCGATGATCTATCCGCCTCTTCTACGATTTATCTTGCTTGCATTTTTAAGCATATTTCCTCGCTTTGTTTCTATCCTAATCATTCAAAGTATAACATCTTATGAGTTATCCCTTCTTTCCTCCTTGTTTCTCTTTATTCCGTATTTCGTAATTCGACTGTTCGTATTGTTGATCATCTTACTTTCTTGGGAGTTCACTTCGACAACAGTCGTTCTCGATCCATTCGCTTGCGACAAAACCCGATCTTGCAATCTCCTACTTCGCGACCTTCGCCGTGTCAGGAGCTTGCTTGATTTTAACTTCTGTCACTCTCTTATCTTCAGTCTATTGTTTCCTAAGATCAACTATTGCCTCAGTCTTTTTGCTTTCTCTTCTAAATTCTCTCTTCTCAAACGCTTTGTGAATTCCGAAGAGCATATTATTTTTGCCGCCGACTTTTTGATCCCATTTCCTTTTGCCTCAACTGGCTAAATATGGAAAACTGCATTTTATTCTGTATCCTTTGTATCACTTTTCGACTTCTCAAACTCGACTTTTTATCTGTTTTTTCCTGAACATACTGAATCCCCTTCACCTCCTTAAAGCGATTATATACTCACCTCCACGTATAATTCCTCTCACCTCCACATAAAAAAGTTAAAGAGATTATACATACAATATTATTACTTGCAACAACTTTGTGTAATCGAAAATCTTTGTTAAAATCTTCTATGAATGTTCTATGGAGTGATTAAAAAATTGTTTTAGCTATTATTACTTACAGCATTAAAAAGCAGATACTTAAACACATACAATTTACAATACAATTGCTGATCCACAATACTAAATGGGGTTGAGAAAGACGAAAAATCCTCCGAAGTACACATCTCATAAGTTTGTTGTGACTCCTTGGGTGACGATGTCTGGACAACCGCCTCAATTCTGTAGTCCAAGCAATCGGATATGTGCGATAGCATATTTATTTGTGAACATTGCAGCATTTCAATTTTATTGCGAAATATTTCAAGGATCACACCAAATAATTCTTATATTATACTTGCTGCTGATACGTTTAAAGAATACAATGATGTTCACTCCGTCGGTTGGAGTTTTGAGGCACTTAAATATGTGACTCGGACGAATCATCTATCGAGTGAAGATTGTCAAACTAGGCCAAGTCACGATATTGTGTCTAATCATACATATGTTGGAAACCTGAGAGATACAAAAGACACCAGCACTATACTCCCGGATGACATAACATCGAGTTTCACAATTAATATAATTACATCTGGTCTGGATATAGAAACTGCGTCGGAAATGGTACCTATAAAAGAAGCTAGCAATTCCGTTGTCAAGTCACAATCCACATGGCCTATATCACCTTCTCTCACAAAGCAATCCAATAACAATGATATAGACTATCATCATATCGAAATTCCACACCAAGTTGCAATCGAGGGTGAATAGCCTAGTAAAGTTTCCAGTCAGATATTTTCTCAACGACCAACTGACCCACTAAATAGTCACAAGTCATTAGTGTCCGGCAAATCTAATAAATCTTCCCGGGATCGGTATTTGATTATTGCAAAAGTACCTGATTCGACGTCAGATGTGTCTCAAACTCGAGTGAACCATGATATTGAACAATTCTAAAAAATATTGAAAGTTATTATTTCTACAGATTCCTATATTTCAGAAGTTCGCCCTATTGCGATATTTAGGATAGGTCGTAGCAACCATCTTGAAGGACTTTCTCGTTTGATGAAAGTTGTCTTTCGTTCCTCCTCAGTGGTTCGTGAGTTGTTAAAGGGCAGATCTAAACTGAGGCATTCTCCATTTCGGTTGCTGACAGATATGTCTTTCGCTGAGCGTTGCCCCTGGCGTGTTGCTCGTACTGAGCTAAATGCTCGGATAAAATCTGGAGAAACTGATCTTCATATTGTAAATTTTCGGGTAGTTCGGCGTCGTCCACGATTGAGATGGCCCCCGCTATGAAAACATTTTCTGAGAATTGTAAGATAAGATCCAATGCGCCTTATCGTAAAAGCCACAATTTACTTAAAGTTATATATTCGAACGTTCGAAGCATTCCCAATAAGATGGATGAATTGAATGTCATAGCAACATCTCATCATCCAAATATCATTGCCCATTGCGAATTTTGGCTCTCTGACCTTGTTTCTGGTAGCTTATTATTCATAGATGGATATAACCTCTTTCGTTGTGATCGATCTGGTCGAAGGGGAGGGGGTGTTGTGCTATATTGTAGTTTAGGTATTGATGTAGTGTGTTTGCGGAAGGTTAGTGATGCCAATGGGGATGAGGCTTTATACCTTTAATTGTGCCTTGATAAGAACAATTCTATATGTGCTAGTGTTCTATCATACAATTCTATTTATCTATTATGTTCTATCATACAATATCGCTCCTGTATCCTTTATTCGTTTAAACAAATCTACTAAATCCAATCATCTCAGTCTTCCATTCCTAAAAATCGTTTTCCGACATAGTTCAAATGTCTCTTCGGTACTCTACCAACGTTTTAAACTTATTACCACTTCATCTACTTGTACTATCTTTCCTGACCGCTCTTCTTCTGATATTGTCCAGCTCAATTCAGCTCGCATTGAGAAACATCGACGTGAAAAAACGGTGAGTCATCTCTATCAATCCGTAAAATCAACGGAAGTTTTCACGTCGTACGCACGAAGCCGAAAATCCGATGGCGTCCCGTCTTTTCCTAGTCTTTTCTGCTAGTTGATCTCACTCCTGAACATACTTTTCATCTGTCTTAACACTCGCTTCATTCTTCAGAAAAGCTGATATGCTCATTGATATCTTCGATCAATTATCTATCGATATTCTCTGCATTACCGAATCCTGGCACTCTGACTCTGACGATCTTGCTATTCGTCGTCTATATGCTGATGACATTATCATATATGCTCAGTCACCTGTTTATCGCATTCACAATCTTAGTGTTTCTGCTTCTGACTGTCTTGTCTCAATTTCCAATAATCCTTCTTCCCTTCGCCTTTCTCTGAATCCTGATAAATTCAAAATTATGTGGATCCTACCTCGACGCCTCGGCTTAGAACCTCCCTCCGTGTCATTAAATTCTACAATTCTTCCTATCGTTGATAATCTCGTTTTCCTAGGCTTCCATTTCGACAACCGACATTCACTTAAACCTTTCGTTAGAGATAAAGTACGCTCATCTACCTTGATACTCCGCAATCTCTGTCAAGTTCGTAAATTGATCGATTTCTCTTCTTGTATGACTCATATCTTCTCTCCTTTTTTCTAGACTCGATTATTGTCTTAGTCTATTTTCCAATTCACCTAAATCCACTCTTCTTCCCCTACAACGCATCGTCAACGCATCCGTCCGAATTTACGTAGAAATAACGTAACTAAACGGTTTATTATTAATATTAAAAAATAAGGATTTACTATTGAGTGCAAATGCGTGCCAGCGCACGCTTCCATGACCACGACAAAAAAAATCTAAGTCATGTGTCGAGAAGTTGAGAATGCAGGAGTTATTTGAATGTGATAAATTACGGAGATCGGCGGACGTCGAGAGGGAGCTGATTCTAAGCAAGGGCGGCAACGAGGAAGGAACGGAGACCGTAGTTGTTGGAGTAATTGGGAACGTGGAGTAAGAGGGAATGACGGGATGCAGCGATAAAGATGTGGGACGATTGTCGTCATGTAAAGGGAGGTTGATGAATTATGGGGAGCCGACAGCGATGAGACAAAGAGTAACAAAAAGGCAGAGTTGGATGCGGATGTGGATGTTGAGCCATGCGAGTTGGGCAAGATGTGTGGATGTGTGGCCGATGCGACGAAGACGTAGGAGCATTCGAACGGTAGAGTTGAATGCGTTGTAGAGGTAGGGTGATGGATTTTTGAGAATTGGCGAAAAGCCTGATGCAGTAATCGATTTTAGGGAAGAGAAGCGATGAAATGGAGACATGCAAGAACGGAAGTCGATAAGGGGGCGGATACGGCGGATGTCACGAATAATTAAGTTAGACGAACAGACCTTGTCACGGACGAGGGGTTTAATGGAAAGGTTATCATCGACATGGATGCCAAATAAAGTGAGATTAGGAACTGTGGGGATGATTAACGAGGCAAATGATACGGAGGACGAGATATGTTAAGTTGACGGGGAGTATATATGTTAGGTTACGGAGGACTATAAACATTATTTTGGACTTGTCGAGGTTTGGAGTTGTCCAAATTATAAATTTGTATGTGCATATTTAAATTAAAGATTTTTCAGTCGTTTTATTTTAGGTATTTATAACCAAAACAATTTATAACCCAGATACGTGTTCGTATGTACAAAGCTACATGTTTATCTTAACAAGTATAGCTCGAAGTTGCACATATTTCAAATTGACTATTTCAAATTTCATCATATTCACCGGATAAATTACTTACTTCTGGATGCGATCAAAAATCAGCTTTATTTTGGGTCAGCTTTATTTTACAACATCGCGCAATTGGATTCGAGATTTCATTTTCAACAGATTATTTCAAGTGAGGGTTGGCAGTAGCCTGTCTTTTGCTAAGCCTGTTAATTGTGGCTTTCTCCAAGGTACAGTCCTTAGTCCCTTGCTTTTCATTATAGTTCTAAATTATCTGCTCTTACGCATAAATAGCCACAGGGCCAGCGCCTACAGCACGATCTTCACACGATAACTGGAGTACTGCTACCAATATGACCATGAATATAGACAAATGTGTCCATATGAAGCTTAACAACGGTAAACCTGATCGTGACTTTTATTTAGGATGTCAGAAGCTTCACATTATATCTGATCACAGAGACCTTGAAATCATTTTAAATAACGATCTCAAGACTCGACCGAATACCGATAATATCCATGGTAAAGCAATTAATTCTCTGTATTGTATAAAGAACACATTTGCTAAGCTTAAGCCGGAACTATTCAAGCATCTATATTGCGCCTTGATCCGCCCGCACTAGGAATACTGCATCACAACAACTTTCTCATCCACCAAAGCTGAAATGACGAAAATTGAGGATATCCTGCGTAGAGGAAGCAAACTTTGTATTGGCTCACATTATTCTTACACTGAGTGTCTAGCTTGTTTGAAACTGCCTTCAACGGATCAAAGGCTACTATATTTAGACCTCGCAGCGATGTGGCTTTTGGTTCATGGAACGGAAGGTTTCCCATCATCTTGTATACAATTACGCAATTTGAGTGGCAGAGGTTACTCTCTTTTGCTGTTTAAATTTGCCCAGGATAAAGTCAGGAGTGTGAGTAGGCTTTCTTACCGCTTATTGAATAGTTGAAAGTTGTTACATGAGGACCTTGCAAGTGCTGCTAGCTATCGCCACTTCAAAAATCTGTTGTTGAAGTGGATTGTCAATTCCGGTTTGGATGAGTGGATCTATTTTGATATATAATGTTTTAAAACAAAATTTGTGAACAGTTGAAAAAGCCGTTTGCGGCTAGTAACTTGTAACCTATAATAATTTAAAATTCAATTTAATTTTTAATGGTATAAAAATGTAAAGCATATGAATGGTCGTTCTAGAATATTTCTTGGCTGCAGTGACTTTTTCTGTAATTTTATAGATCTTTCCCTTACGAAATTTCATTACATTTTATAAATAATTCGATATTTATATAAACTTAGCACAACCAATGTATCGCGTAGATCGCCATCATACCGAACTCATTGTTTTCATCACTCATGTTGCATTTCCCTTCTGTATGCATTTCTGCTGCATTTCCTTCTACAACGCTCAGTGTCCAGAGGAAATATGAACGGTTCTCGACTAATAATTGTTAATAATTTTTGACTTTAATAATTATCCATAAATGAAATCAATCGCGGGTTGATAACTGATTGCACTATCCAATTACTAACTTTTACATTGAGCAAATTATACCTCAAAAACAGCAATTTTTTACTAACAAACTCTAAAGATTTAAATTTCCATGTAGCTTCCATGATATGGTCACTAATAATAAAGATTTTCTTACTAAAAAACAACAATAAATACATAAATAAGGTCAAAAAGAGATTATAGTTAATTCAGCCAGTAGATAAGATCACTTCTTTCTTCTGATATAGTCCTCAACGCTTTAAAACCTCAAATCCAGGGGGATCTGAGCCCCCCCCAACCGATCCAACACGACGACTTCCGACTAAACCACCCGGGGTCTTTCACCCCCGAAGTGTCCAGTCGGCACGGACTATGCTGGGTAAACGAGAGACGAGAAGCTTAAGAAACCTAAGCCTTTGCACTGGGGGACGTCCTATCGAAAATAAGACTAATCCCGAAATAGCCTAGGTGCCCCAAAGGCGCACCTGGGTTTTTTCTTTCAATGACAGATGCTGGGCCCGTTTCAGAGCCCATCTAGCTTTCTTTAGGATACGTTTAAGTCTATCCAGGTCGGCTTTTGCCGACCAGTTCACCGTAACGGTAAACCCCAGGTATTTTACTCGACTTGTGAAGGTAGGGAGTGGTTCAGAGGCAAATATGGAGGAGAGCGCAGAGAGTGCTAATCTCTTAAGTTTTTGCTTCGTCGCAGAGGAGCCATGAAAGACAATCACATGCGATTTGGCGGAGTTTAAAATATGGTTGGATATGGGTAACTGATCTTTTAATCTTAAAAATAAACGGCTGATGCCAGAGACTACGTCTTTTCACCTATGTCCAGTGAACAGGGCTGTGGTGTCATCAGCATACACCACAAGACGTTGTTCGCGTTTAAATATTTTGAATAGATTAATGG
>WNNJ02002957.1:0-26798 GCA_012934845.2 Pomphorhynchus laevis | reverse complement strand
CAACAATAAATTAATAATCATATATTCTTCATGAATAAATGCGTATTTTTTCTTTTTTGCTGTTTAAAATTATAAAAATTATAATAAAAATTTAAATTAAATTAAAAATAAATTAATGTTTTATTGACCCTGAGATCAATGAATTCAACTTTTTAGTTTAATTTTGGTATAAAAATAAATTTGAATCTTTTTGTATGAATTAATGCTTATTTTAATCCAAGTGTTGAATTAACAATCTCTTATGAATTAATGCTTATTTATAAATTATATATTTATTAAAATATTCATATTATTTATAAAAATTAAATATTATAATTTTCATTTATATAAAAATGTATTTATAAACATAAATATTAAATAAATATCAGATAATTTGTTGATAATTAGTAAAGAGAATATTTTATCAAATAATTTGTTGTTTGCAAAACATGATTTTTACATTTTTATTGTTTTAAACTTTGAAATTTTATGAAAAATTATATTTACACACCAAATTATGAGATTTAAATGTGGAATACAATTTATTAGTCATGATATTAAACGATTTTGCTCGCAATCGCTTTCATCAATCATTTGATTACAAAATAGTTCAATTATTATTTAGATGTTCACTTATTCGTTATTATATTCTTAAAAATGTACATATAAATGTTATAATAACCACAACGCCTATAACTATAACATACAAAAATATACAAGATAATTTACACAATTTTGGATCAATTCAATCATTTAAAAATAAATAAATGGAATATATATGTAGAAAGTAAATTCTTCATCCCTTAAACAATCATCATCACCGTCGCGGCTATAAGTAGATCTTTCGCGATTACCCCCTGCCGGGCAACGATGATCAGCTCGCAACATAACGTCGTCAGCAAACGTTACCGATTTGTGGGGTAGTTTATTTCGTGCGTCGTGTTTGGTGAAATATTCGTAACCAGTACCGCAGTTCTTCACAAGAGCGCACTTTAGAGAAAGTTTCTCATCAGCGTTTATTGTATGCCACATTTTAATGTGCCATACAATGTATGCCACATTGTAAATTATATAAATTTCTAAATTATCGTTTGAAATTTTGATTTTTTGAACCTAAGGCTTACCTTGATGCATTTGATTAATCTTTCAGATGTAACTCGATTAATCTTTCAGATGTAAGTTCGAAATAAATAATTCTTAACTTTTTATAAATCTTTACTTTTAAAGTAAGTAATCTTTACTATTATAGTTGACGTCTTTTTTCAAAATAAATAGTTGGCGTAAACTCGCCATTTGGCCAGTTGGCTACACTCACCATTTGGCTACACTCACCATTTGGCTACACTGAGTTGGCTACATTGTAGCCAACTCACCATTTGGCTACACCTAGTTGACGCTACCATTATATATTATATAAAATTAAAAAGATATTTATAGCAGCTATCAATTTTAAGAGGAAAGATAAAATTAATAAATATATGTATACAGAACTCACTAATTTAATGGATAGCTATGTAATAACAACTATTGATAAAGCTAGTAATAACTTTGTCTTCATATTCAAAAAGCTTTATTATGATATAATGATCAAAAGAGGTTAATTCTAATGATTTAAATGTAAATCCAACATATGAACGAAGTGATTTAAGTTTAGAAACAATTATTACAAGTCACTGTTCTATAATGGATAAAAAGGGTATAAAAGTTGAATCAGATAATAATACTTTACCTATATTATATTGGAATCCAAAATTACATAAAAATCCAATAAAACATAGGTTCATATGTAGTGTGTTTAAATGTACATTAAAACCACTTTCTGTCTATATGAATAAAATACTTAAAGTAGTTAAACCACATTTCAAGAAAGTATTAAAAACAAAAGAAGTTGAGAACACACAAAATGAATAAATTTTCAAAACATAAATACTTACGATTGTAATACGCTATTTATAAATCTAGATTTTAAAGATATTAAAGAAGCGTTAGAAAAAGCAATTAATTTTATATTCGGAAAAAAGATATGCATAGATATAAATTATATATATTTAAATATATATTATTATAAATATATATTATATTTAATATATATATATATATATATATATATATATATATATATATATATTTAAATATATATAAATTAGATATATATTAGAAAAAATAGGGAGAAAATGAAAATAACAATCAATTATAAAAGGAAAGATCTTATCAATCTATAATGTATAAAAAGGGTATAAAAATTGAATCAGATAATAAAACTATACCTATATATATCATATCATATTGGAATCTAAAATTACATGAAAATCCAATAAAACCTAGGTTCATATAGAATGCATTTAAATGTACATTAAAACCGCTTTCGGTTTATATGAATAAAATATTTTAAAGTAATATGAGTACACTTCAATATAATCAATATAAATACTGATATAATTCTACAAAAAAATAGAACACACAAAAGGAATAAACTTTCAGAATATAAATACGTACGATTTTAGTAGATACAAATCTAGATTTAGTAGATATTAAAAATGCAAGTACCACACGAATGATACTTGTATACCATTTTGTATTTTTATTATTTTTTTCCATTTTGTAAAAAATAGAAATTAAAATAAAAATTATAAAATTATAAAAATCATAAAAATTTAGAAAAAATTCAAATGTAAAATATCTCGATAACATCTTGATTATCTTGTAACATTATTTTATATGGCAAACACTTAAATAAGTTTCTATGATGGAAATTGAAAAATAGTTTTCCTAAAGAAATGCATAAATATTTTTCTGATTTTTTCATTTTATTGTTTGAGCGAACCTTCCTGGTTAGTCATAGATCATCAAACTATTGCAGATTTTGAATATTTACAATAATTTTGTTCTGCTTTAAGAAAATAAATAAAATATGGCGAAGTAGTAAATATCGTAATTGTTCCACTGTATTTTTATTTGATACTTTATTTGAGGCATTTAATGGAATTCGATTTTCGTGAAATTTTGAATAAAATTCATATTATCTTTATATGAGCAATAAATTGATATCTGAATATTAAAGTTATCAGATTATCTTATAGTAAAAAGTACATTTTATCAAATAATTTGTTGTTTGCGAGTTGTTATAGTTAATAAAAAACATCATTTTTACATTTTACATTTTGCATTTTTACAATTTTACAAACTCGCCAATTTAAACATTTAAAACATTTTCATTGTTTTAAACTTCGAAATTTTATGAAAAATTAAATTTAATAAATATCAAAAAAAGAAATGTAACATTAAATTAGAATTTGCTGATACTGCTCAAAAATTCAAAAAATTAATAAACATTTAATAAGCAATATTTATTTGATTACAAAAATCCAATATTTCGACGGCGCTACGTCACGTCATCTTCATGGTCAAGAAATAAAACACATTGGCAAAAGGAAGTAGAAGAGAAAAAAAACTTAAATAGGCCCTACTGATTGTTCATACATTGTCCATCTGTACTGATGGATGCGAACACAAATTTCTAGCAACTAAGTTTAGACTAAGCTTTAATGTTATGTCTGCAATTTTGTTAGGGACTATGTAATCTTTAAAGGTCTTAAGATATATAGCTTCGATAATTTTACGCTTTGTTTTGTTAGTTTCTTTCCTTAGTAGTGTAATTAGGTTAATTAAGTGGTTATTAACACTTACGTGTTGAGAAATGGCACAAGAGGATGTATACTGTCTGTGTAATGCTCTCTTCCTTACACGTGAGTGTTCTTTGGCATGGATAGCTAATGGTCTTCATGTTCGGCCCACATATACTTTCTTACACTGGAGGCATGGAAAATTGTAGACAACACCGGTCGATTCGAATTCTGGTTTTAGTTTAAACATACTGGATAGCCTAGGTAGTGAATGAGTTAAGGGAAATATGTCATCTCTACGTAGACCGGGATTGATACACATTAAGGAATGTGCCTTCTGGCTGATGAATGGGACCTCGATGAACTTTTTTCTCTTCAATTACAGATCGTTGACTTTGATCATTTATGATGCGACGGGCATGATGGAATGCGCGGTTAATGATATTAGGTGGAAAGTCAGCTTGTTTTAGTAGAAAATATATATAATCAGGAATATGGATCGTGCCTGTGACGTTTTCCATTTTTCAGCTGAATGAGATGACCAGCTGGTTACAATGTTAGGGATATCCTTCCTGTGCGCTGTTGTACTGATTGGATTACCTAGCAATACCTTTACGTCTACAAAACTAATGCAGTTGTTATCAGGGTGTTCAATACTCCAATTAATATTATTATCTTTAGAATTTTGGACTTCAATAATAAAATCGTCCAGAGGTCAATCTAAATAAATGCCATCAATGCATCATCCACGTAACGCACGTAGAATCTTAGGCTGTGTAAGCGTTGGTGAATGTCACCCTCCCAATTTCGTAAATAAATCTCAGCCAACGCTGGTCCTAATAGAGATCCAATTGCGACACCATTAGATTGGACATACATATTTTTGTTGAACACAAAATGGTTTTTGCTAATGCAGAACGAGATTAGTTCAAACACTTCAGAAAAACCGAGTGTCCCGTTATGTTCCTTGTCAGTCGGTAAATGACTCGCGAGTGTTATGGCATCAACCAGGGGTATATATTAGTAAATAGTGATATTACATATGCGGTAATTAGGTTACAATCGTGATCCAGATTTTAAACTCGAGTCGCAAAATCAACTCCGTCTCTTATAGGTGCTTCAGTTATACCTATGTGCAGCTGAATTTTTTATTAATGAATTTTGCTAGTTTATGACGAAAGCTGTTGTATGAAGCGATGACTGGTCGTACAGAACGAACAGATTTATGTACTTTAGGAAGCAAATACATGAATGAAGGTTTAGCATTACTAGATCTAATGAGTATATAGTCCGAAAGAGGTATTTTTTCGGCTTTGTATAAGTTAAGCATATACTTGTTAAATTTTCTTTCCATTAAATTAGTAGGATCTATTGAAATAGAGGTTAAATGGGATTTTGAGTAGTTCATCTGATGAGGGAGGGACAAATCGACTCCTATTCTTATTAATCTTTTTATTTCTTGTGAAGCAACTTGTAAAGAGCCTTGGCTCAATTTGTTGTCAATTAATAATAAAGAGGTATTTTTCGGCTTTGTATAAGTTAATCATATACTTGTTAAATTTTCTTTCCATTGAATTAGCAGGATCTATTGAAATAGGGATATATTGACCACCTTCCAGAACTTCTTCATCGAATTTAAAGTAAGCATTGCGATCCAGCACCACCATTCTTTTCCTTTGTCTGATCGACATATAGCTAGATTATCGTTGTTGCGTAGTTCTTTTAAAGAATTGATCACAGATCTGTCGATATTATATACTGAACGAGTTGACATATTCATGAAATTAGCATAAGACTGGATAATCTAATGGGACACATTATTAGAGGGGGAAGACCAACATGAAATAGATCCTGAAGTATCTTATCCACTCCGACATGGATGTCAACAACATCATATTTTATAGGTAAAACAAAATTAGGGTCGAGTGACAATGTTGCTGTTTCTGATTCGCTCAGAGAATATGATGATCAATTATATACTACAGGTTTGGCAGAGTCAACAATAGGTGAAAGCCTAGGAAGTGCTGGTAATGATTGAGTATGCCGTTTTAGGAGTTTACAAATCTTGAACTGGTGATTTTTACGGATGACATATTCACGTTGAGTCAATCGGGCTTGTAAATATCTGCGAGTAAGTTTAAAAACATCAACGGGGAGTAGGCCATACAGATGAGAATAACACACACTTAGATTTAGGTCTATGTAGAGATGACATATTTCCCTTAACTCATTCACTAACTATGCTATCCAGTGTGTTTAAACTAAAACCAGAATTTGAATCGACCGGTGTTGTCTACAATTTTCCATGCCTCCAGTGTAAGAAAGTATATGTGGGCCGAACATGAAGACCGTTAGCTATCCGTGCCAAAGAACACTCACGTGTAATGAAGAGAGCATTACACAGACAGTATACATCCTCTTGTGCCATTTCTCAACACGTAGGTGTTAATAACTACTTAATTAACCTAATTACACTACTAAGGAAAGAAACTAACAAAACAAAGCGTAAAATTATCGAAGCTATGTATCTTGAGACATTTAAAGATTACTTAAAATTTTTTTGATAAACACCTGTTTGATGAATAGAATAATCCACCCGTTTAATCAAGACATCGAGAAAAGGAGTACTCATATGAGATTCAGAAGAAATGCTCTACAGAATTCGAGAATCCTTCGAATTAAGCCTTTAGTTTTATATATTATTAATATAAAAAAATGATTTATTTTAACGTGGCAAATGCGTGCCAGCGCACGCTTAAATGACCACAACAAAACAAGACTGTAAATCAGGTGTCGAGAAGGTGTGAACAGAGGAGGTGTTTGTATGTGATAAAAGAGGGGGCGCGGACGACGTCGAGAGGGAGTTGATTCCAGGCGAGTGAGGCGGCGACGAGGAGGGATCGTAGACCGTAGTTGTTGGAGTAATTAGGAACCTGGAATAAGAGAGTATGACAGTAACGAAGCGATAGCGAGGTGGGGCGAGTATCGTCTAAGAAAGGAAGGTTGATGAACGATGGGGAGCCGACAGCGATGAGACGAAAGGTAAGGAGAAGAAGGCGGAGTTTGATGCGGATGTGGATGGTGGGCCAGGAGAGTTGGGCAAAATATGTGGATGTGTGGTCGAAGCGACGGAGACGAAAGAGCACTCGAACGGCGGTGTTGATTATTCGTTGTAGGGGTAGGATGATGGATTTTGGAGAATTGGCGAAAAGGCTAAGGCAGTAATCGATTTTAGGGAAAAGAAGCGATGAAAGAAGAGACATACAAGAACGGAAGTCAACAAGCGGGCGGATACGGCGGATATCACGGAGAATTAAGTTAGATGAGCGGACATTGTCACGGACGAAGGGTTTAAGGGAAAGGTGATCATCGAAATGGAAGCCTAATAAAGTGAGATTGTGGACTATGGGGATGATCGATGAAGCAATATAAACAGTGGGAGGAGATATGTTTGGTTTACGGGGGAAAGTCCACATTATTTTAGACTTTTCGGGGTTTAGAACGAGATGAAGATACGTTAGTATATTGGAGATTGGAGAGACGTTTGTAGATAGAAGAAAGACAGTTGGAGGCAGAAATGTCGATATCGTGTATGCGATGTGCGGGTGCATAAGCATAGATGAGGATGTCATCGACGTATTGCATGACGTTAAAGGAAAAAGGTTTGATAAACGGAGAAAGTTCGCCAAGCAGAAGAGAGAAAAGCAGGAGACACAGGACTGAACCTTGTGGGACCCGGCAAAAAATAGGGATGGGTGGGAGGATGATGAATTAGAACCGACGCGAAAGGAACGGTCGGATAGATATGAGGCGAACAATGCTACGGAGGAGGAAGAAAAGACGTAAACATAACGAAGGCGAGAAGGGAGGACGGAGTGGTCGACAATGTCGAATGCGAAGGAGAGGTCGAGGGAGATGAGAACACTATATAGAGCCTTGTCTCGAGAAAGGAGTAAGTCGTTGTACACTTTTATGCATGCGATTTCTGTCGAGTGATAGAGCGGAATGCGGATTTGAAAGGAGGGTACAGATTGGATGAGGAGAGATAAGCGTTGATTTGTATTAAGATGAGCCGTTCTAAGAGCTTAGAAAGAGTAGGGAGTAGCGAAATGGGGCGATAGCTAGAAGGAAGGGAGGGGTCGAGCGATTGTTTTTTAAGGAGGGGACGAACGATTGCGGATTTCCAGTGTCAAGGGAAGATACGACTGCAGATGGACCAGTTAATCAAGGTTGTGAGAAATGGGAATATCGATGAGCATATAGATTTTAATATGTGAGTAGGCAGGGGATCGGCAGGTGAGGTTTTGTTGGTCAAGGACATGAGGACAGATGATACTTCTGTAGTTGAGACTGGGAGAAGATGAAAGAGTTCCGGATGGATGAGATTAGACTGGGCAGAGTGGGATAGGATGGAGACCGGGGTGTGAGAGAGCAACGTGGATACTTTAGTCTGGAGAAATGACGAATAATCATTGGCACTGATGTTGCACGGCGAAGAGGAGCGAGCAAGGATTGAGTTAAAAGTATGCCAGAGAGTCTTAGAGTAAAAGGAGTTACATTAGGTACGTAGTAGGTTGAGATTAGACCGGCGAAGAGCAAGATAAGAATCACGGAAAGACTGAGTGATCGAGCGGAAATCACGTCTGAGAGAGCGGTGATAGACTCGAAAAGCATGGCGGAGTCGACGCTTTTATAGTAGGCATTGGATGTAAAACAATGGGGCACGGTACAAGCGACCGTGTGAGTGAGACTTGAAGGGTAAGAGAATATCGAGAGTGGATGTGAGTTCAGAGTAGAAAAGAAAGGCGAGATCGTGAGGCTATGAATATGGTTTTGTGGGTAATGATAGAGATGATTTGAGTAAGGCAGAGCGGAGAAGCGAGAGGTCAAGATTTCTCGAATGGCTACGTAGGATTGTAGGTGTGTGAGGAGGGGTGTGGTTGTGAGTGAGATCAAGGGCGATAAGAAAGTGATCGGATAGACCAGGATCAGAGATGGACTCCTGCGCCCTTGATCACATAAGAAATTGATCAAGGGCGCAGGAGAAGCTTATGAACCAGGACGGTATACAATGGCGAGATCTAGAGTGATCGGGTTAGAATAACGACAAGTGAGCAATTCAAAAGAGCAAGGACTGAAAGGGGAATTGATTTTGCGAAGAGACGCGGGGTGACGCGCGAATGCAACGATGCCGCCATGATTAGAAAATTTAGAAGGGCATGAGCTGAGGGGGCGGGCGGATTTGACTAAGGAGCAACCGGCAGAGAGCAGACGGCGAATGGAAAGGTCGTCGGAATTTGAGTGCCAGGATTCTGTGAGGCAGAAGAGACCGACGGGTTGCTTGGTGAATAGGTTGAGGATAAGATCAGATTTATTGAGAATAGATCTAGTGTTGAGGCGACCTTTGGCGGAAACCGTGTGTTGTGGCGAAAGAGTCTAGTAGAGAAGACACATAGGAGAGATGGAGCGCCATCGAATTTTCGCACGGGTGTGGACAACTTGAAAATTTCCGTCTATGTTTCGGATGGAGAGTGATGTTTCGCTGTTTTCCTCGCGACGGCGTTTTTTGATGCGGGCTGAAGAGATTTGAGCGATTTCAGAAGGGGCGCGATCGGGGAAAATTCGAGTGGTTGAAGATGACATGAGTTTGAATCGTTGAGAGAGGACAGAAGACGCGTGAGAGCGATGCTTGAAAACAATTTTTAGGAGAGGGGGATGGGAAGGATTATATTGAGAAGATTTGTTTAGACGGATGAATGCGACAGGAGAAATGTCCTTGAAAAAGGATGGTTTATCCGCAGGGACAATAGATGAGAGGATGAATCTGAAGGCGGAAACATCGTGGTCTAGACGTGCTTATGGAGATAGGAGTTAGAAGGCGTGATATTAGTGACAATGACGCAACGATGGCGAGAAGCAAAGCGCTTCCGTAAAGGAGGACGACTGACGTGAGTAGGTGAGAACACGATAGAAGAGCTGGCAGTTGATGATTTGGAAGAATTTGGTTTGACGACGGGATACATAGAGGATAATGATAATAAAGAGGTTGGCAAGCGATGTGAGGAAAGATTATGAGTGGAAGGATAGTGGAGGTTCGTGGAGGTGATTTTGATTGATGGATGCAAGGTATTGAGAAACGAGACGGAAGGACGAGACGTGGGGTGTCTGGGAGTAAAAATACATTAGTTGGAACAATTTTTATTATATTAAAATATAATAATATATTAAAAAATATATATTAATATATTAATAATATATTATTAATATATAATTATATTTTTTACATATATTATTATATATCATTGTATTATTGTTTTATCATTATATTATCGTATATTTTATAATTCAGCGTATATTTTGAGATCATTTTTAAAATTTAGCATATTGTTTAAGTCATTCCGATGATTTAGAAAATGTTTATATTTTATCATTTGAAAGCTACTTGTTATATCGCATTGTCAAGAAGCTTATTTTATACAAAAAGTACCTAATTTAATGCTTAATAATATATATAATTTCGTCCTTAAATTAATTTATAATTAATTATCCTAATATTTAATTTTGTTTATTTTTTAATTCGTATTTTTCTCATTGTTCTTAGAATTTGTTTTGGTATAGATTAAATTATAATTAATTACTCTAATATTACATTATTTCAATTATTAAATTCGCTTTTATCACTTGTTTTATGATTTGTTTTTATTTTTTTTGATTTTTTCATTTACTTTTTTTTTGTTTAAAAATGTGTGATTTTGTTCAATTTTTATTGTATGCATGCTTTGTTTTTCGTTATTTTCTAAGAGGAAATCCATAAATGCTTCGAAATTTTGTAAAACGTTTATTGAAATCATGATGGTGATAGCAGGAGCTATCGAAATTTTGAATTTTTTTAAATGAAGGAAAATTATTTTCTTCTTTGTTTAAGTAAAACTATCTAATCGAAAATGGAAGAAAATTACAGGTTTAGTGTTTATTATCTTTATTTATTATTAAATGCAATAAGTATGCTTGACAAAACGGATTATTTTTTATGTAAAATTTCATTTTTTTACATCTTAAAGACATTTAGCCAAGCTGTTGTTGCTTATATATTATATTAAAAGAATATCATTTGATTATTAATGTAATTTGGTTTATTAATCTCGAAAATAGTGTTTATCACTTTAACAATAGTTTGAAATCAATAGAGATTAGAAAATAAATCCTTATTTATTATACCCGTTTTATTAATAAGGATTTACAATCAATAAATCAATTTAAATTGTCATCTTTAAGTGTTTACGCAATAAACATGAATTCTACTTTTTGATTTTAAACAGGTTGGTACCGGCAGTGTGGAATAATTTTGCAATCACAAGATGTAGATTTTTCCATGTTATGGACGGAGTACGATAAAAAGATACATAATACCTTTCTTGGGAACAAAGATTTGTATCTTTTCACAGAATATGGATTGGTATTACTATAAATAGCACTAAAACTAAAAATATTTAAAGACAAATTTAAAATAATACAATAATTTGACCGTCAATTTCAAATATCAGCTCAAAGAATTATATTCTACATTATATTGCTATATATATCAACGGGTATTGCCGTCAGTTCGAAATAATTTTACAACAACATGCTGAGGTTTCAACACTTTTTACAGAACAGTAAAAAGGCGTTTAGAGTTCGTTTCCTAAGAACTGTGAACTACACATTTAAAAATATATATGTATTTTATGTTTTATAGCTCACCAACATCACAAAACTACCAGATTGATCTTTTAAATAACTTCCTTCTCAAAAGAAATCTCCAACTTTGTGAGAAACATTATGGTTCCCACTGATGTAAATATATTTTAATAATTACTCTTAAGAACGAATGCATTAATACGCAATAAAAGTAAATATTAAAATATATAACGTTGCAGTTATTACTAATTGAGGTTATATTTCTGGAGGAACCAGAGAGGTAAAATATTAAAAGAGGTAAATTAAATTGAGGTAAAATATTAAAGGACTTTACAATAACTGATATTCATATAAATATTGACATAATATTAGAATGATAAATTAAGAAATCATTTCTTGACATATTCATGAATTTAGGACCCTGGAAGAAAAGAACTACGTTTAAGAAGCGATGAATATACTTTTGATTTATTTGTACTAAAATATAATGAGACTATTAAAAAACTTGTCGGATTATTTCAGGGACAAGAGAATAATTACAGGTACATTATATATAACATTTTATTCTATTTATTGAATCTAACGACAGATGCCTGTATCCGCCTATTAACGAAATATGTTCTGCTGATTTAGTTGGACTACGGGTACTAGTACCATGCAACGCCTTGGCTATTATTGAATATGAGTATGGATCATATCCGTTGTGGCAAATTCCAAGAATAGACGGAGGACATTGGTCAAATGTAGAATTTGTCGAAGTATTCAACGAATCCTATTTGAATTGCGTGTACAAAAAATTTTTTAACAAAAATGGTGAAGAGATAATAGGACATTATCAAGTTAACTCATCGACTGTAGAATGTAAAAAATAATTTTGAATATGTAACATTTAGTACCAACACGCAATGTAATAAATAGATTAAATAATACATTATAAAAGTATTATTACTAAAAATTATTCTTGATTCTTAGAATATTAGAACAAATAAATAAAAATGTCTACTTGACTTTATTTGCCACTTTTTTATTATACTATTTTCTTATAGTTCGTTATAGAACAACAATCTAAGAAATATTAATAATATCCGGTATACATCTCCATGCTATTGAGTTAGTATTTGTATTTCAAATGTAAATTGATGTAAATATCAAAAACAATTTAGATATTTTTTGAGAATAGCTATTTTATGTGGCAAATACGAAAGAATTGACAAAACGGTACCTTGTACCGCTTCGTAATCGTTGTTACTCATCAGTGCTGGCTACTTTCCACTGAGGATACAGAGGAAGACCAGCAGAAGGTAAGAGGCAAGTCAAAACATACATAAAGCTAGACAATGTCTCACAATCTAAGAATTTCAAGCCATAGTAGCTCGACATACCCAATGTAATAAATAGATTAAATAATACATTCTAAACGTATTATTACTAAAAATTATTCTTGATTATTCGAATATTAGAACAAATAAATAAAAATGTATACTTTTCTTTTATTTGCTACTTATTTAATTTTAATATTTTCATATAGTTCGTTATAGAACAACAATCTAAGAAATATTAATTATTTTTATTTTTTCAATGTATCAGGTATACATTTCTATTTTATTGAGTTAGTATTTGTATTTCAAATGTGAAGTGATGTAAATATCAAAAACAATTTAGATATTATTTTGAGAATATCTATTTTATATGTGGCAAATACGAAAGAATCGACAAAACGGTACCTAGTACCAGTACGCATAGTTTTGACTCATTCGTTGGGCTACTTTCCACTGAGGATACAGAGGAGGACCAGCAGAAGGTACGAAGCAAGTCAAAACATACATAAAGCTAGACAATGTCTCACAATCTAAGAATTTCAAGCCATAGTAGCTCGACATGCTTTATCAAAAAGGATCTTCAGCAAATAGTACTGGCTAATGCCAGCGAGGTATTTATAATATATCAGCTATATTCATGAATAGTATATATTGTGAGAGAGATGAGAGGATTCCGTGGGAGGTTGATTGTGTGGTAGCTACGAAAGAATGGCTGTTACATAACAATGGACATAAAGCAATCGACACATCATGTTTCTATACTATAAGTCTCGAGTGATGCGTTGTATTTTTATTATCTGAATGGATATGAAGAAGACTGGAGAATAAATATCTGTTACACATTCATAAATTAAAACCAAAATACATTTTTATACTTTAATACAAGTTGAAATATTTTAGAGAATGCTATCTTTGTTTTCAAAATTTATAACATATTTGTCATTATTTGCTCATTTAATTTAATTTCACTAAATTAATTTTCGAATGTTAATTCTTTGTTCAAATACTAGAAGAAATAAATAAAAATGTCCGCTTGCTTTCATTTGCTACTAATTACATTATAATATTTTCATGAAGTTTGTTATAGGAATGCAAACTAAGAAATAATAATTATTTTTCAATGTATCCGAAATACACCTCAATGCTATTGACTTAGTATTTGTATTTCAAATGTAAAGTGATGAAAATATCAACTATAATTTAGTTATTTTGCAAGAAAATAACTTGCGAATAGATAAATGCATACTTGATAAAGTCGAACCGGTGTGCCCCTAAAATATTAGCGCAAATGCTGTTTGTTCAATATAAATGAGCTGCTAATATACCGCAGGTGTAGGGTTTCTACTACAATGCATGAAAAACTAATATAAAACAAATATAATAAAACTATTATATAATTATTTATAATTGTTTATAATATTTTTTATAATTATTTTTAATAAAAGGCTAAAAGATCTTTATGTAAATATAAAAGGGTTATACTTAGAAAATTATTGGTTTAATAAATCAAATATCAATTAAAGTCTATTAATCGTAGTCTAATGAATAATGGCTTGAATCCTTAGTATTTTATTTTCTCTTGATATGCTGACAATCAATCAACAGTTTACCAAACTCGGACTTTGCCTCGATTAGTGTATAATTCTTCCATTGAGTTTCGATGATCTGCGTGTGTGTTAAAGCTTGCATGTACACTAGCTTATACTCAAATGTAAGTATATTGTTATCAAGTAGTTTGTATTATTACTTACAATACAATTATTATTTATAGCATCACAAACTATACAATATTTTCTGTTACATTTAAAAGATTTAAAATTGAAATCATTAGTACTTACGTATTTTTCCAATATGGTTGAGTACATGTAACTTTTAAGTCATAATTTTTAACGTTGCTTTTTCGGTGTCGCCACCTAGTTTAGTTGACTCAGACTAAACTTACAACGGGCCATCCAGCAGCATCTGACAGGAGACTGCCCTGCTTAAGGCGGTTGCAGGCTGGAACAAGATCTATAAAGATCTACCACCTTCACTCCACGCGCTACGCGACCTGGCTATTGGCCATTACCTGGTCTCTTAAAGGTTATCACGTGAAGCAGTTTACATTTTAAAGTGTAAACACCTTGGTTTTACCACTTCTCCCTTTTTTTAAATTAACAATTCATCAAACTTGTTTGAAAATAAAAAAAGTAATAACGTCGTTACGAATAATAAATAGTTTCAGTATTTCTAATAGAGGTCAGATTACCGAGAAAACAAAGTCCACAGGTCAATAATATTGAAGAAAGCCAATATCATTACATATTGTTGCAATTCTAAATTTAATATAAATTTAATCAAATCAGCCAACTGAGTCTACGTATTTAATATAATTATAAACTTAAACAAAACATAATAATGCTAAATCAAAATTTAATAATTAAATAATAAAATTAATAATTGTTTTTAGATTTTCTATAATTTAAATCAAGTTAAAATAAAAAATTGAAATTTAAAATAAACGTCATTTTTATGAATTGACTAATAAATAACAGACGTTGTATCAGAATAAGAATTAGAGGTCATCAGGAGGAACTGCTATGCTATCAGGTTTCGGCCCCTAACTCCTCTACCCAACATAGCAGCGGGGCCAAATACATGCTAATGATGTATTTCCTCTGATAAAACTATCTAGTATCTTATTCTAATACAAAGTATATTGTTTATTATACATCCATAAAAATTTGACACTTAAGAGTTTAAATTTATTCTTTATATTATTGTGTTGATTTATATATTTTACTATTTTTTGCTTGATGTTATTTTTATAGTAACTTATTCCTCTACCCAAAAATATGTATCTATTCAATTATTTAAATGATAAGATCGAGCGAATGGCATTGGCACTTTATGATAAGACTATTTGTCAACAGTTTGTTTCATAAAAAGCAGTCAAATTGTAATTGTATTTCATAAATGTCCCGTTTAATATGACAACTATTGTGACTGATTATTGTCCTACATTTGATCATCTGCAGCATGACGTATTGCAAGCTGTGGAAAAGGCAAATCTCCGTTATGGCTCAAAGATAAAGAAACCTCGGGTATTCTAGTCAACATATACCGAGAGTGGACTAGACAGTTTCTAACACGTAAGTGAACACACTATGAAGATTAAGACAAATACCAGTGCGAAAACTTTATTCGTGAATTGCATTTAAATTTAACTGTGATGTACATACGTATAATTATGATTCAACTTTTGTCCAAACCTTTAAATCGCCTAAACGGGTAAAAAAATCGCGAGAAATTTATTTTATTAATAGGAAATAATAATTTTAAAATGTTATTAAATTAATAACTATTATTTATTATTAGATTTTTAATATTTTATAATAATACAATATTTATTACAAAATAAATAATGACTTTTAATAATTATTTAAATAATAATTATATTAATTTAAAATTTAATTCATATTTAATTATCAAATTATTTCGGGTTTTAATATTATATTAAATGGGTTTTAATATTGTATTAAATGGGTTTTAATATAATTGAATATTTTAATAACAACAAAACCACATTATATTTAAAGATAATTTACGAATTGAATTAAAGAAAAAAGTATATTTTAATATTTATAAAATAATATTGTTAATAATAGTCTATGCATTTACTATTTAAATTGAAATTTTGATGACTTCATTCTGCAAGTTGCTTTTATCTTATCTATTTTATCTTATCTATATAAGCTACTGATAATTATTAAAAATTTATTTGCTATTTTTTTATTATCAAATTATTTCGTATTATTTCTAAAATGGGTTTTAATATTATATTAAATGGGTTTTGATTATAATATAATTGAATATTTTAATAACAACAAAACCACATTATATTTAAAGATAATTTACGAATTGAATTAAAGAAAAAAGTATATTTTAATATTTATAAAATAATATTGTTAATAATAGTCTATGCATTTACTATTTAAATTGAAATTTTGATGACTTCATTCTGCAAGTTGCTTTTATCTTATCTATTTTATCTTATCTATATAAGCTACTGATAATTTTTTAATATTATATTAAATGGGTTTTTATATTGTATTAAATGGGTTTTTATATAATAGAATATTTTAATAACAACAAAACCACAACATTAATCATAACGACATTTGAGTCAGTCAGTGATGTTTTTCAAAATCGCCCAAACGGCTAAAGGCACAAAGTATTGAATCATCATCAACAGGGAGCTAATCCATATTGTTCGGGTGAAGTTTCGCTAATGCTTAAATTCACCGGTGAGTAGATATTTTCTTTCGTGAAAAAAGTGCTATTTAGTAACAAAAAATAAATACTAGCAGCAAAAAAGGAATGTTATTCTCGCGATATTTCCAAGTATTATTCGATAAAAAGTGTTGTATTTAATAGAACTTCAGCATTTACTCATTTGATATTACAATAAATAGAAAAATGTGTAATGCTTGATTTTTGTCAGATTTCTAAAACTTTAAAATAACACAAATACTCTAGAATGTCTGGTAAGTCATTGTTCTTTATAAAAGGCAAACACATGTCTTTTCATTCATAATTTTGTGATAGATAAACCAATATGGTAAATAGTTAATATAATTGGTCTATTTTCTGCCTTTACAATTTTCTTCGTTTAATATTGGCATTGTGCTCGCACATTATAGCAATTTCAATGAATCAGATAATTACAGAGACTGGGTAACTACCCAGTCTACGTATAAATTAAAAGTAACGATAATTCACAAAAGTAACTACAAAATTAGATGATAGAAGAAACAATATAAATTATAGAAAGAGAATGCAATTGCAAAAGTCTTAATTTTGATAAAATAAATGAATAAACTCATAATCTAGAAATAATCAAAATATAGATTACATCAGTGCTACTCAAAGTGTGGTACGCGTACCGGTGCCGGTACGCAAGCAATAATCTGCCGGTACGCGAAGAGATTTTCAAAGAAAAATAAACAAATGTAAAATTACATGCCATGAGAAACAGGTGGGTAATGTGACTGATATTTTTTGTTTATTTATCTAATAAGAATACAGCATGGTAGTAATTTAATTGGAAACAGTTATTGTATGCACTTTATTAAAAGATTTGACTGATATTTTACTCTATGTCACACATCTGACAACCTGATCCACACGTGTGGAGCAGCAAGATGTAACATGGAATGTCAGTCATCAGCAAGAAGTGAAACAGTCATGTTCCCAAGGATATCAACGTGATTGTCATTTGGAACCATGTCCCGACCATCTGATCTAAAAATGTCTTTACTAATAATATTTTCAATGGCAGCACATCCTATCCCTGGGTATAAAAAACTCTAAAAAACCGGAAAGCTCAGTGGTCGAGATAAAACATTTTTCCCCTAATGTAATCAACTTTCACGTTGAGCAGCGGGCAAACAGAGATTTAATTTGTTCAGTTTTCATTGTCTTAAGGCGATGCTATGAACTGAAGTAAAAAATGAATTAGTGTGAGCCGGCGTCCACATTCCAATTTTAATCCTGCTTATAATTTAATTTAATGTTTAAATAATCTCGTTTTTCTAACATAATTTACCTTATTAGTGTAATTATTAATAATATTTTAGTACCAATTAGTCTTATCAGTCATGATTTCTCTTCCACTTTGTTCCATTCATGTTTTCACAAAACAAGGCAAATTGAAACAGTTGGCTTGAATGATTAAAATCATTCCAAGCTATTTTATAAAATGATCGTTACATTAAATCTGGGCAAAGGAATAGTTTTTTCGAACTTTTAGCAAATTTTTATGTTTTCTATAAATTTACTGTTTTAATACAATTCCTCACAAGATATAATGATTATATATTAATGTCAATTGTATTCCTTCATATAAATTTGAATAAGTGTTAATAAATAAAGCATTCGCACTGCAGTTATTCGGTTTTCAACTTAATATCATAAATTAAGCATTTACCCGGGTTATAGAACTTATATTTATTATTTCTATCCCAAATTTATAGATGTCAAAGCGAGGCCCAATGGACAAGTTTATCAAATCAAGACAACTAGTTGCGGAAGACACAAGTAATTCAGAAGCAGATGACGGTGTAATTGAAACTGAAGTGTTGCCTTCAAAAAGAATTCGTACTGTCTTCACTCGAAAATATGACTCCTCTTACATTCAATTTGGTTTCGTGGCAACAAATGATGGGGAAGTGCCAAAACCGCTGTGTGTTATTTGTGGAGATGTGTTGGCTAACCACTCAATGAAGCCGTCACACCTCAAAAGACATTTAAATACAAAACATAAAGAAATGAGTTCAAAGTCAAAAGAGTGTTTTGCAAGAAAACATGTTGATTTAAAAAGCCGTCAGAAACAGATCTTTAAAGTGTCGCGCACAAATACTTGTGCTTTGCGGGCTTCTTATAAAGTAGCACTTCGGGTTGCTAAAGCTAAAAAGCCATACACAATCTGTGAAACGCTAGTGCAAGGCTGTATTAAAGATGTTTGCATTGAAATGCTGGGTGAGTCCTCGGCACAGAAAGTGGCTAAGGTTCCACTATCAAATGATACTATAGCTCGACGAATTAACGAGCTAGCACACGATATGGAAGATCAGCTCATAGAACAGATTAAATTAGCAAAATACTTTTCTTTGCAACTTGATGAATGTACAGACGTTGCTACCAGGCAATTCTGATGGTGTATGTGCGCTATGAACATGAAAATGAACTGAAAGAAGAGTATTTTTTCTCTGTTTCACTACCAAAAAATACAACTAGTTCTGAAGTGTTCAAGACTGTGAGTGACTATATCGTTAACAAATCTGCATTAGATTTCAAATTTTGTGTAGGTGTATGCACCGATGGTGCCGCCGCAATGATAGGAAAGCATTCAGGAGTGGTTACCCAAATAAAGTCATTTGCCCCAGAGTGTAAATCAACACACTGCTTCCTTCACCGAGAAAGTCTTGCAACAAAAAAATGTCTCCGGAACTAAATAGTGTACTCAGTGAGGCTGTAAAAATTGTTAACCATGTAAAAGCAAATGCTTTAAATTCGAGACTATTCACTGCATTGTGTGATGATATGTGAGCTGATCATAAACAACTCCTATTGCATGCCGATGTACGTTGGTTATCAAGGGGAAAAGTTCTGTCAAGAGTATTTGAGCTAAGAAATGAACTTGCGGTGTTTCTTGAGGACAAAAAACCAAATTGGTCACAATTGTTCCGAGATGTGAATTGGCTAGCCAAGCTAACTTATCTAGCTGATATATTTGCCATTTTTAATGTTCTTAACATCTCCATGCAAGGGAGTATGGCATCGTGTTTTAAAACGGCGGACAAGATCGACGGACAAAAACGGAAGCTAGAAGCATGGAAAAGTCGAGTCTCAAAAGACTGTTTTGATATGTTCCACTTATTGGCAACAGTCATCGACGATGCAGGCGAAGAACTTAATATTGTATCGTTACGAAAAGTCATAAAAGAACACTTGATTAATTTGGCAGATCGTTTTCAGCATTACTTTCCAGCTGAAGAAGATCCACGTATAGGGAATGGTTGGATCAGAAATCCATTTATTCCACTGAGAGATGACTTTGTCGGAAGTGTTCTTATGGAGGATAAGCTGTTGGATCTAGCTGCTGACGAAGGACTGAAAAGAATTTTCGAAACTTCGACATCACTCGCTTCGTTTTGGATAAAAGTGAAAACAGAATATTCTAATCTTAGTGAAATTGCTCTGAAAACTCTTCTCGTTTTTCCTACAACTTACCTCTGCGAAACTGGCTTCTCAACAATGAGTGTCATTAAGACCAAATACAGGAATTGTTTGGATATTCATTCCCCAATTCGAGTGGCACTCTCCTCAATTCAACCACGATTGAGTAAGCTTACAAATAAGAAGCAGGCTCACCCTTCACATTAATAAAGGTTAAGGTTTTGATATTTCTATTATTCGAATTGTGTTAATAGAATCATCATTTTCATATTTTAGATTAAGATAGATTTGTAACATTATGTCTTCAATTTGTGTCATATAGTTTTGCTAGTTTTGATTTGTTTAATTTTTTTATTCATATCTTAAATTGAATTACAAGTTTACAAAATCAAAATAAAATAAAAAGGAATATGTCGATTTGTTTTTTATTATACATTCATTATATGTTTCCAGTATAAATGAATACTATTACGAATGTTCAATTTATATTTTCTTGGGTCATAAACAATTAATTAAATGGCACAAATAAGCTACCGATTACTGGCACAATGGGAAGACTTGCATGACAATGATTAGTGATCTTAAATTGAATAAGACTTCATGTCATCATGATTAGTCGTCGCCTTTTTTTCCCATTTCCCTCTTGCGATAGCTAGATTGGCTAGTCGGTCCCTGTCGAATAAAAAAACATCTGCCGGTACGCCACATCAGAAAGTTTGAGAAGCACTGCTCTATATGAACCTAGGTTTTATTGGATTTTTATGTAATTTTAGATTCCAATATGATATGAGCATAGTTTTATTATCTGATTCAATTGTTATACCCTTTTTATACATTATAGATTGATAAGATCTTTCCTTTTATAATTGTTTGTTATTTTCATTTTCTCCCTTTTTTTCTAATATATATCTAATTTATATTGATTACCCTACAATAGTTTTTGAAGTGTATTTTAATTAATTAAAAAATATGTAAAAATGTGTAATGCTTGATTTTTGTCAGATTTCTAAAACTTTAAAATAACACAAATACTCTAGAATGTCTGGTAAGTCATTGTTCTTTATAAAAGGCAAACACATGTCTTTTCATTCATAATTTTGTGATAGATAAACCAATAAGGTAAATAGTTAATATAATTGGTCTATTTTCTGCCTTTACAATTTTCTTCGTTTAATATTGGCATTGTGCTCGCACATTATAGCAATTTCAATGAATCAGATAATTACAGAGACTGGGTAACTACCCAGTCTACGTATAAATTAAAAGTAACGATAATTCACAAAAGTAACTACAAAATTAGATGATAGAAGAAACAATATAAATTATAGAAAGAGAATGCAATTGCAAAAGTCTTAATTTTGATAAAATAAATAAACTCATAATCTAGAAATAATCAAAATATAGATTACATAATAATAACAAGAAAAGATTTAAATACAAGATTTTCTATGAGCGGAACTGAAATTTAGAACTTAAATTGTTTGTTATTTTAGCTCTCAAACTTTTTAAGTCAAACTTTTTTAAGTGTATAAATATTGATTAATGTTTTTAATATAAAAAATTTTATATCTGACTTGGTTAAACTGTGATCCGGGAGCTAATAAGCTTCAGTTTTATACTTGTATAATACTCAAAAAAAAACGGAGATCGATTACAAATAGAGCAAACTTCTTTATCACTCCTAGACGAGCGGATGGTAGCCGGCAGCACTCATCAGTAGGGTGAACTACCATCAGTCGTTTCGGCTGCCTTGTGATATATAAAAATAGGCATTTCATGGTAGCATGGGCTTAGCCTCTTTAAACTAACCATGTGCTTTCCGGATCATCCTAATTTTACTTAGCAGGAATTTTACTTGCTGTCGTTGCTTGCTTTCTTACAAGATCCTTTGAAGGATACATTTTTATAATTTTATATCTAAACTTATTATAAAAAATATATATAATATATAATAATAATTTTTTTATAATATAACAGATTATATTAATAATATATTTTTATGTTTTTTTATAAAACAGAAAACTAAATAGTACATCAATTTCGTGTTCATTCATACTTCTGAGGTGGAGACCTGTAGGATACGAGCAGTTCTCTTCATCGTGCTTTATGAAGCAGTCGTCACGTTTATATATCGCCTACTTGCTGTTTGGCTTCTAACTGACATTCTGGTCGCTCTTATACACATTGAGGCAGCGGACGCAAGAGTTAAACTTATATCTGAGCGAATGCGTTGAATACTCTCTCAATATGGCAACTTCAATGAAGTAGAAGTCTTGCCTGCAATCCACCTCAACAATTGCTGTGCTTCTGCTCCAATGCCCCGCTTGTTGAAAATATCACGGGAATGAAAGTTGTTCTTTCAACTTCAGCAATGCGTTGTCCATACTTTGCGAACTTCCTTGTAGAGTGATATGCGTGACTGATGGTCGGAGTCATATGAGAGTACGGTGGCGCCATTGGGTTGAAAACACATATATCCAAAAAGGATCGCACCATCGAGCATCCGAAAAGACCACGGCAAGCAATGTCGGACCTCGCACAAGGGTATCTGCAAGTGGTAGTGTTAGAGAATCGACAATCAATTGGGACATGCCGTAGCTGTGGTTCTATTGAGATGTCTTTAGACACTTTTTCAAGCTTATTTGAAATCAAATTTCTCATTATGTGATGCTGAATTATTGTAGTTCCTTCGGTTCGACACGATAAGGCATGACATATATTGAAAACGGAACCACATGCACAGCGAGCTGGAGACCCAACCAGTTCCAATCCATAGCGGGCCGAAATCGCATCGAGGAATTCTTGAGTGTTCAGTCTTTTGAAAGTATTTGTTGCATTAAAAGCATTGAACCACAAGGACGCGCCACTTTCAGATGCGAATACGAGCAAATGCGAATTAAATCTATCTAAGAAAACAGCAACTGTCGGTTACTGCAAAGTTCTCAGCTCTATGCCAGTGTATCCACTCTCAAATAGTTCCCACATCAGTTTGGATAGGGAATATTCGGCTTCCACATTTTCTATTGGGTTTAGAAATCCTAACTCTCCACATCTGATAGGTAGGAAGCAGACTGCTTTTAAGCTATCGTTCAATGTTCTTTGACCGGTCAATTCGGGTAATAAGTTGCTAGAGATGGCAAGGTACAAGGGTTCGACCCATGCTTGAACAGTGCGACATGTACGCATTATATAGTTTCATTTGCGTTGCACTGCGTATACAAAAACAGAGTAAACCAAATGAGCATCAACTTTTAAAATCGCAAACAAGTGTTTAACAATAGTAACCCACTTTACTATTTTCGATTGGATTTCTTTTTCTACATAAATATGATTAAATAATAATACAATAGAAATAAAATTTACAATTCGTTATATAATGACTTAAATACTTACTTTAGTAAGCTGATTAATAGTAAAAGCTTAAATACGTAAAAAATAAACATTTGGAAAACTTAACAATTAAATAAACAAAATTTAGAGGTATGCGAAAAACTTAATTAATTAAAGCATAACTATACAATAACAACTATTGATAGAGCTAGTAATAACTTCGTCGTCATATGCAAAAAGCTTTATTATGATATACTGAATGAAAGAGGTTAATTATAATGATTTAAATGTAAATCCAACATATGAACGTAGTGAGTTGAGTTTAGAAACAATTATTACAAGTCACTGCTCTATAATGGATCAAAAGGGTATGAAGGTTGAATCAGATAATAAAACTATACCTATATTATATTGGAATCCAAAATTACATAAAAATCCAATAAAACCTTAGGTTCATATGTAGTGCGTTTAAATGTACATTAAAACCACTTTCTGTCTATATGAATAAAATACTTAAAGTAATTAAAGCACACCTTAAAAAATATTGCAAGGTAATCGAAATTAATACTGGTATAAAACACTATTTCAGTATTAATTCTACAAAAGAATTTTTAGAACAGACAATGTAAATCTTACATATGAACGTAGTAAGTTTAGTTTAGTTTTGAAACAATTATTACAAGTCAATGTTCTATAATGGATAAGAAGGGTATAATTGTTTAATCAGATAATAAAACTATACCTATATTACATTGAAATCCAAAATTACAAAAAAATCCAATAATACCTTAGTTCATATGTAGTGCGTTTAAATGTACATTAAAACCACTTTCTGTCTATATGAATGAAATAATTAAAGTAATTAAAGCACACTTTAAAAAATATTGCAAGGTAATCGAAATTAATACTGGCACATTTATCCAGAAAGCCTTATTCTTAACAAAACCAATATTAATGATAAAGAAGGTGTATATCTAGATATGAACATTAAATTAACATTAACTAAAACTACTATTAATTTATATCGTAAAGATGACATATTTAAATTTACAAGAAACATATTTTTGCATGAGCATTCATGCATACCATATAATATAAAATATAATACATTAAATAATGAAATTTTAAGAATTGCAACAATATGTAATGATATTGGCTTTCTTCAAAATCATTTAAATAATTTAATAGATACATATTTTAAACTAGGTTACTATAAAAATAACATCAAGCAGAAAATAGTAAAATATATAAATCAACACAATAATATAAAGAATAAATTTAAACTCTTAAGTGGAAAATTTTAATGGATGGATAGTAAATAATATACTATGCATTAGAATAAGATACTAGATAGTTATTTCAGAGGAAATACATCATTAGCATGTATTTGGCCCCGCTGCTATGTTGGGTTGAGGAGTATGGGGCTGAAACCTGATAGCATAGCAGTCTCTCCTGATGACTTCTAATTCTTATTCTGATACAACGACTGTTATTTATTTGTCAATTCATAAAAATGACGTTTATTTTAAATTTCATTTTTTTAACTTGATTTAAATTATAGAAAATCTAAAAACAATTATTAATTTTATTATTTAATTATTAAATTTTGATTTTGCATTATTATGTTTTGTTTATTTTATAATTATATTAAATTCGTAGACTCAGTTAGCTGATTTGATTTGTTCTACTGACATGTTATTATTGACCTGTGGACTTTGTTTTCCCGGTAATATGACCTCTGCCAGAAATACTGAAACTATGTATTATTGGTTACGACTTTACTATTATTCTTTCTTATTTTCAAACAAGCATGACTTATTAATTCTTAAAAAAGGGAGAAGTTTGCATCCCAAGGTGTTTACACTTTAAAATGTAAACTGCTTCACGTAATAAAGTTTAAGAGACCAGGTAATGGCCAATAGCTAGGTCGCGTAGCGCGTGGAGTGAAGGTGGTAGATCTTTATATATCTTGTTCCAGCCTGCAACCGCCTTAAGCAAAGCAGTTCCTTGTCAGACGCTGCTGGATGGCCCGTTGTAAGTTTAGTCTGAGTCAACTAAACTAGGTGGCGACACCGAAAAAGCAACGTTAAAAATTATGACTTAAAAGTTACATGTACTCAACCATATTGAAAAAATACGTAAGTACTAATGACTTCAATTTTAGATCTTTTAAATGTAACAGAAAAAAATTGTATAGTTTCTGATGTTATAAATAATAATTGTATCGTAAGTAATACGACAAACAAATGTTTTTCATTAAATATTATTAATAATTGTAACTGCAATACCCAGGTGTAGTGTATCTTATACAATGTACATGTGGATTGCAATATATAGGAAAAACATATCAAATGTTAAAAACTAGTAAAACCTGTAAGCCAGACTCGAAAGAATGACGAATGCCGTTTCGTCATCACAATGACTCATCAGTGCCAGATCCCTCCCACTACTGGATGCAGAGAAGGACTGGCAGACGGCAATCAATGAATGAATCAATGTGAATGATGTACTATAAAATTTTCTAGTAACATCATAGAGTACTCAATCAGAACAACTGCTTCACCAAAAAGGATCATTAGCAAAAGCACTGGCAAAAGCCAGCGCGGGTCTCTTTAATATCGGCTAACTTTTATTTAAGGAGAGTAAGACCATTCCGCGTGAATTTCTTGTAAAACCTGTAAGCCAGACGCGAAAGAATGATGAATGCTGTTTCGTCATCACAATGACACATCAGTGCCAGATTCCTCCCACTACTGGATGCAGAGGAGGACTCGCAAATATTAAAGAGACCTGCGCTGGCTTTTGCCAATGCTTTCGCTAATGATCCTTTTTGGTGAAGCAGTTATACTGATTGAGTACTCTATGATGTTACTAGAAAATTTTATGGTACATCATTCACATTGATTCATTCATTGATTGCCGTCTGCCAGTCCTCCTCTGCATCCAGTAGTTGGAGGGATCTGGCACTGATGAGTCATTGTGATGATGAAACGGCATTCGTCATTCTTTCGCGTCTGGCTTACAATTTTAAAAGAAATTCACGCGGAATGGTCTTACTCTCCTTAGTTAAAAACTAGGTTTGGCAACACATATATAATATACAGCATAATAGTCAAACTATATTTCATAAACATATGAGATTAATAGGACA
>WNNJ02002955.1:0-14117 GCA_012934845.2 Pomphorhynchus laevis | reverse complement strand
ATTAAAAAAATAATAAAATAATTTTAATTTTGATGTGATAATATATTAAACAATGTATTACAATTTTAAAATATTGACGGAGGATCTATAAAACACAATTTGCTTCTTCATTTGACTACCTGTTAATAAACGGACATGAGAAATACATAAATCTGTAATATTAAAATTAAAAATAATTTATAATTATGATGTGATAATATATTAAATAACGTATTACAATTTTAATGTATTGACGGAGGATTAATAAAACACAATTTGCTTCTTCATTTGACTACCTGTTAATAAACGGACGTGAGAAATACATAAATCTGTAATATTAAAAAATTATAAAATAATTTATAATTATGATGTGATAATATATTAAATAACGTATTACAATTTTAATGTATTGACGGAGGATTAATAAAACACAATTTGCTTCTTCATTTGACTACCTGTTAATAAACGGACATGAGAAATACATAAATCTGTAATATTAAAAAATTATAAAATAATTAATAATTATGATGTGATAATATATTAAATAACGTATTACAATTTTAAAATATTGACGGAGGATGAATAAAACACAACTTGCTTCTTCATTTGACTACCTGTTAAAAAACGGACGTGATAAATACAAAAATCTGTAATATTATAAAATTACAAAATAATTAATAATGTTGATGTGATAATATATTAAATAAAGCATTACAATTTTAAAATATTGACGGAGGATTAATAAAACACAATTTGCTTCTTCATTTGACTACCTGTTAATAAACGGACGTGAGAAATACATAAATCTGTAATATTAAAAAATTATAAAATAATTTATAATTATGATGTGATAATATATTAAATAACGTATTACAATTTTAATGTATTGACGGAGGATTAATAAAACACAATTTGCTTCTTCATTTGACTACCTGTTAATAAACGGACGTGAGAAATACATAAATCTGTAATATTAAAAAATTATAAAATAATTTATAATTATGATGTGATAATATATTAAATAACGTATTACAATTTTAATGTATTGACGGAGGATTAATAAAACACAATTTGCTTCTTCATTTGACTACCTGTTAATAAACGGACATGAGAAATACATAAATCTGTAATATTAAAAAATTATAAAATAATTAATAATTATGATGTGATAATATATTAAATAACGTATTACAATTTTAAAATATTGACGGAGGATGAATAAAACACAACTTGCTTCTTCATTTGACTACCTGTTAAAAAACGGACGTGATAAATACAAAAATCTGTAATATTATAAAATTACAAAATAATTAATAATGTTGATGTGATAATATATTAAATAAAGCATTACAATTTTAAAATATTGACGGAGGATTAATAAAACACAATTTGCTTCTTCATTTGACTACCTGTTAATAAACGGACGTGAGAAATACATAAATCTGTAATATTAAAAAATTATAAAATAATTTATAATTATGATGTGATAATATATTAAATAACGTATTACAATTTTAAAATATTGACGGAGGATTAATAAAACACAATTTGCTTCTTCATTTGACTACCTGTTAATAAACGGACGTGAGAAATACATAAATCTGTAATATTAAAAAATTATAAAATAATTTATAATTATGATGTGATAATATATTAAATAACGTATTACAATTTTAAAATATTGACGGAGGATTAATAAAACACAATTTGCTTCTTCATTTGACTACCTGTTAATAAACGGACGTGAGAAATACATAAATCTGTAATATTAAAAAATTATAAAATAATTTATAATTATGATGTGATAATATATTAAATAACGTATTACAATTTTAAAATATTGACGGAGGATTAATAAAACACAATTTGCTTCTTCATTTGACTACCTGTTAATAAACGGACATGAGAAATACATAAATCTGTAATATTAAAAAATTATAAAATAATTTATAATTATGATGTGATAATATATTAAATAACGTATTACAATTTTAAAATATTGACGGAGGATTAATAAAACACAATTTGCTTCTTCATTTGACTACCTGTTAATAAACGGACATGAGAAATACATAAATCTGTAATATTAAAAAATTATAAAATAATTTATAATTATGATGTGATAATATATTAAATAACGTATTACAATTTTAAAATATTGACGGAGGATTAATAAAACACAATTTGCTTCTTCATTTGACTACCTGTTAATAAACGGACATGAGAAATACATAAATCTGTAATATTAAAAAATTATAAAATAATTTATAATTATGATGTGATAATATATTAAATAACGTATTACAATTTTTAAATATTGACGGAGGATTAATAAAACACAATTTGCTTCTTCATTTGACTACCTGTTAATAAACGGACGTGAGAAATACATAAATCTGTAATATTAAAAAATTATAAAATAATTTATAATTATGATGTGATAATATATTAAATAACGTATTACAATTTTAAAATATTGACGGAGGATTAATAAAACACAATTTGCTTCTTCATTTGACTACCTGTTAATAAACGGACATGAGAAATACATAAATCTGTAATATTAAAAAATTATAAAATAATTAATAATTATGATGTGATAATATATTAAATAACGTATTACAATTTTAAAATATTGACGGAGGATTAATAAAACACAATTTGCTTCTTCATTTGACTACCTGTTAAAAAACGGACGTGAGAAATACAAAAATCTGTAATATTATAAAATTACAAAATAATTAATAATGTTGATGTGATAATATATTAAATAAAGCATTACAATTTTAAAATATTGACGGAGGATTAATAAAACACAATTTGCTTCTTCATTTGACTACCTGTTAATAAACGGACGTGAGAAATACATAAATCTGTAATATTAAAAAATTATAAAATAATTTATAATTATGATGTGATAATATATTAAATAACGTATTACAATTTTAATGTATTGACGGAGGATTAATAAAACACAATTTGCTTCTTCATTTGACTACCTGTTAATAAACGGACGTGAGAAATACATAAATCTGTAATATTAAAAAATTATAAAATAATTTATAATTATGATGTGATAATATATTAAATAACGTATTACAATTTTAAAATATTGACGGAGGATTAATAAAACACAATTTGCTTCTTCATTTGACTACCTGTTAATAAACGGACATGAGAAATACATAAATCTGTAATATTAAAAAATTATAAAATAATTTATAATTATGATGTGATAATATATTAAATAACGTATTACAATTTTAAAATATTGACGGAGGATGAATAAAACACAATTTGCTTCTTCATTTGACTACCTGTTAATAAACGGACATGAGAAATACAAAAATCTGTAATATTATAAAATTACAAAATAATTAATAATGTTGATGTGATAATATATTAAATAAAGCATTACAATTTTAAAATATTGACGGAGGATTAATAAAACACAATTTGCTTCTTCATTTGACTACCTGTTAATAAACGGACGTGAGAAATACATAAATCTGTAATATTAAAAAATTATAAAATAATTTATAATTATGATGTGATAATATATTAAATAACGTATTACAATTTTAAAATATTGACGGAGGATTAATAAAACACAATTTGCTTCTTCATTTGACTACCTGTTAATAAACGGACATGAGAAATACATAAATCTGTAATATTATTAAAAAATTATAAAATAATTTATAATTATGATGTGATAATATATTAAATAACGTATTACAATTTTAAAATATTGACGGAGGATTAATAAAACACAATTTGCTTCTTCATTTGACTACCTGTTAATAAACGGACGTGAGAAATACATAAATCTGTAATATTAAAAAATTATAAAATAATTTATAATTATGATGTGATAATATATTAAATAACGTATTACAATTTTAATGTATTGACGGAGGATTAATAAAACACAATTTGCTTCTTCATTTGACTACCTGTTAATAAACGGACATGAGAAATACATAAATCTGTAATATTAAAAAATTATAAAATAATTTATAATTATGATGTGATAATATATTAAATAACGTATTACAATTTTAAAATATTGACGGAGGATTAATAAAACACAATTTGCTTCTTCATTTGACTACCTGTTAATAAACGGACATGAGAAATACATAAATCTGTAATATTATAAAATTATAAAATAATTTATAATTATGATGTGATAATATATTAAATAACGTATTACAATTTTAAAATATTGACGGAGGATTAATAAAACACAATTTGCTTCTTCATTTGACTACCTGTTAATAAACGGACATGAGAAATACATAAAATTATAAATAATACATAATATATAAATTATACATAATATTATAGAATTATAAAATAATTTATAATTATGATGTGATAATATATTAAATAACGTATTACAATTTTAAAATATTGACGGAGGATTAATAAAACACAATTTGCTTCTTCATTTGACTACCTGTTAATAAACGGACATGAGAAATACATAAATCTGTAATATTATAAAATTATAAAATAATTTATAATTATGATGTGATAATATATTAAATAACGTATTACAATTTTAAAATATTGACGGAGGATGAATAAAACACAACTTGCTTCTTCATTTGACTACCTGTTAATAAACGGACGTGATAAATACAAAAATCTGTAATATTATAAAATTACAAAATAATTAATAATGTTGATGTGATAATATATTAAATAAAGCATTACAATTTTAAAATATTGACGGAGGATTAATAAAACACAATTTGCTTCTTCATTTGACTACCTGTTAATAAACGGACGATGAGAAATACATAAATCTGTAATATTAAAAAATTACAAAATAATTTATAATTATGATGTGATAATATATTAAATAACGTATTACAATTTTAATGTATTGACGGAGGATTAATAAAACACAATTTGCTTCTTCATTTGACTACCTGTTAATAAACGGACGTGAGAAATACATAAATCTGTAATATTAAAAAATTATAAAATAATTTATAATTATGATGTGATAATATATTAAATAACGTATTACAATTTTAAAATATTGACGGAGGATTAATAAAACACAATTTGCTTCTTCATTTGACTACCTGTTAATAAACGGACATGAGAAATACATAAAATCAAATATTACATAATATATAAATTATAAATAATATTATAGAATTATAAATTAATTTATAATTAAGATGTGATAATATATATTATAACTTATAACAATTTTAAAATATTGACAGAGTATTAATAAGACACAATTTGGTTCTTCATTCGACTACCTGTTAATAAACGGACATGAGAAATACATAAATCTGTAATATTATAAAATTAAATAAGAATTTATAATTATGATGTGATAAAGTATTAAATAACGTATTACAATTTAAAAATATTGACGGAGGATGAATAAAACAAAATTTGCTTCTTCATTTTGACTACCTGTTAAAAAACGGACGTGATAAATACAAAAATCTGTAATATTATAAAATTACAAAATAATTAATAATGTTGATGTGATAATATATTAAAAACCGCATTACAATTTAAAAATATTGACGGAGGATTAATAAAACCCAATTTACTTCTTCATGTGACTACCTGTTAATAAACGGACGTGAGAAATACATAAATCTGTATATTAAAAAATTATAAAATAATTTATAATTTTAATGTGATAATTTATTAAAAAACCTATTACAATTTTTAAAGTATTGAAGGAATATTAATAAAACACAATTTGCTTCTTTATTTGACTACTTGTTTATAAACGGACGTGAGAAATACATAAATCTGTAATATGAAAAAAATAATAAAATAATTTATAATTATGATGTGATAATATATTAAATAACGTAATACAATTTTAATGTGTTGACTGAGGATTTATAAAACACAATTTGCTTCTTCATTTGACTATTTTAAAATATTGACGGAAAAAAAATAAAACACAACTTGCTTCTTCATTTGAATACCTGTTAAAAAACGGACGTGATAAATACAAAAATCTGTAATATTATAAACTTACAAAATAATTAATAATGTTGATGTGATAATATATTAAAAAAAGCATTACAATTTTAAAATATTGACGGAGTATTAATAAAACACAATTTGCTTCTTCATTTGACTACCTGTTTATAAACGGACGTGAGAAATACATAAATCTGTCATATTAAAAAAATTATAAAATAATTTATAAATTTGATGTAATAATATATTAAACAACGTATTACAATATTAAAATATTGACGAAGGATCTTTAAAACACAATTTGCTTGTTCATTTGACTACCTGTAAATAAACATACATGAGAAATACATAAATCTGTAATATTAAAAAATTAAAAAATAATTTATAATTATGATGTGATAATATATTAAATAACGTAATACAATTTTAAAATATTCACGGACGATTAATAAAACACAATTTGCTTCTTCATTTGACTATCTGTAAATAAACGGCCGTGAGAAATACATAAATCTGTAATATCATAAAATTATAAAATAATTTATAATTATGATTTGAGAATATATTAAATAACGTATTACAATTTTAATGTATTGATAGATGATTAATAAAACACAATTTGCTTCTTCATTTGACTACCTGTTAATAAACGGACATGAGAAATACATAAATCTGTAATATTATAAAATTAAATAATAATTTATAATTATGATGTGATAATATATTAAATAAAGTATTACAGTTTTAATGTATTGACAGAGGATTAATAAAACACAATTTGCTTCTTCATTTGACTACCTTTAATAAACGGACATGAGAAATACATAAATCTGTAATATTATGAAATTATAAAATTATTAATAATTTCTATTTGATAATATATTAAATAACGTATTACAATTTTTAAATATTGAGGGGGGATGAATAAAACACAAGTTGCTTCTTCATTTGATTACCTCTTAATAAACGGACGTGAGAAATACAAAAATCTGTAATATTTTAAAATTACAAAATAATTAATAATGTTGATGTTATAATATATTAAATAAAGCATTACAATTTTAAAATATTGATGGAGGATTAATAAAACACAATTTGCTTCTTAATTTGACTAACTGTTAATAAACGGACGTGAGAAATACATGAATCTGTAATATTAAAAAATTACAAAATAATTTATAATTATGATGTGATAATATATTAAATAACTTATTACAGTTTTAATGTATTGACGGAGGATTAATAAAACACAATTTGCTTCTTCATTTGACTACCTGTTAAAAAACGGACATTAGAAATACAAATATCTGTAATATTATAAAATTAAATAATAATTTATAATTATGATGTGATAATATATTAAATAACTTTTTACAATTTAATAAATATTGACGGAGGATTAATAAAACACAATTTGCTTCTTCATTTGACTATCTGTTAATAAACAGACGTGAGAAATACAAAAATCTGTAATATAATAAAATTACAAAATAATTAATAATGTTGATGTGATAATATATTAAATAAAGCATTACAATTTTAAAATATTGACGGAGGACTTATAAAACACAATTTGCTTCTTCACTTGACTACCTGTTAATAAACAGACATGAGAAATACATAAATCTGTAATATTTAATAATTATATAATAATTTATAATTATGATGTGATAATATATTAAATAACGTATTACAATTTTAAAATATTGACGGTGGATTTATAAAACACAATTTGCTGCCTCATTTGACTACCTGTTATCAAACGGACAAGAGACATACATAAAATTATAAATAATACATAATATATAAATTATACATAATATTATAGAATTATATATTAATTTATATATATGATGTGATAATATATTAAAAATAATTAAATAATAATTAAAAAATTAAATAATAATTTATAATTATGATGTGATAAAATATTAAAGAACGTATTACAATTTTAAAATATTGACGGAGGATGAATAAAACACAATTTGCTTCTTTATTTGACTACCTGTTAATAAACGGACAGGAGAAATATAAAGTAAAGAAAATCTCTACAAAGCAATATAAATTAATTTAATTTGATCTCGTCAAAAGAAAAATTACAAATTCAAATAAATAACAAAAATCAACAAAAAAAAATTATTACAAATTAGAGTAAGTATAATGAATGATCAGATTCTAAATTCTCATCGATCGGCAAGGATTTTGTAAGCACCGGCCCTTTTACTGTACTTTTTAGAGTTATTTCTTTGTGATCGCTGATATTCTTCGCTATCATGTTCATGCGATCCATGAGCGTTGCTGTGACGATTATCTTCCAATTCGGTTGATGTATTCGCGGCCGCGGTGGTGGCGGTTGTAATGAATTCGTTAATTCTTCGAACCATGTTTGAGCAACTCTTCAAAATTGATGCGATATTACTACTTTTATTCGTAATTAGGTGATTGGTGGTATTTGTGGTCACTATCATTTGTACTGCCGCTGGTGCGTCGTCATGTTGATCATGCTCAACACCTTGAACATCAACAAAATTGTCGGGTAGTATAAGATCATCACACATGTTGAGTAACTGATGAATGATCTGGTTGAGATGATCATTACAATTGTCGGGTGTATGATCGGCAACACTAGATTGGCTGCAATTCATCGTGGAAATTCCGGTTATACCATTGTCAATCATAGTTTCTTCTTGGTTACTACTCGATGATACAAAGAAAGGCGCAGCAGATTCGTCGGCACCGGGTTCGTTGATAGAACCAGAAGCAAATTTTGCAAATTCATTCGATGGATTGCAATCAAGCCCATATTTAGGATCATATGATGTAAATGACAGCATTGGTATTGTTGAATTGCTGTTAAGTATAAATGATGACGATTCAAACTCCAATCCCTGTTGAGATGATCCTTTTAATTTTATCGTCAAGTTATCATTATCCTTGATTGGACAACAAATTAGATTATTGTATTCGTTCATTTGATTATTATTTATTTGCATATCATTACTAGCTAAGGGATGCATTGAACTCTGATGCAGCTCACCAAGTTGTTGGATCTTATTTATTTGATCGGTAACTTGTCCTGTCGGTGAATTAGCAGACATCAATAGATGACTTTCAGCATCAGTTGTAGTTGCACAATAAGTAAATATCATTTCTTTTTCGAAATCTGTTTGACCGTAGTCCGACAATTGCTTTCTAACTTTGGTAAGAGATTTGGCTACATCAGCATCGTCATTATCGTCTACATTTAGCTGGGAATGATGATGCTGAAAAACATCATTAGTAGCATCGAATGGAGTATCGTGCTTAGTGATATTGGCAGGAATGTCATCGTTACATTGAGACGCATGCTTGTTTATCGGTTCATTATCTGCGACTATCGTAGAAGTGGCGCTCACAGCATTATACTCAGTTTCAATTGATCTGGAGTTATATGTATCACAACGTCTAGTCATACAGGGTAGTCTTATCACATCACGAGTTCGGCTCGAAGCACAAGTGTCTGGCTCGAAGAGGCGTTTCCCGGGTTCACCTGTTTCCTGGTGTCCACCATCAAATGTGGATATTGGGATCTGATCAAGTGACGCTAGCATTGCTTTGGCGTTGCCTCTCATTATTGCAATAGAGATGCGCTGGTATAAATGCGTGATCGTCACGGCGTAAGTGACTCCGCTTGTCCGGCTCATGTTATTTGCAACCCGTTTGATGACCCTGTTTCCCTCTTCATTCCATCCCCCAAACGACTCCACTACAGCGGCTGAGAATATATACCCCGCTGCTTCGACCCTGCTCTTGTACTTTCGGTCTTTAGCATTAATCGCATACGACGTAGCGGCGGCGAGCTTTGCGTTAGCAGCTGAGCGACGGTATGCCGTCTGTTGGGGGTGAGTGACTGCAAAGTCGATTGCATGGGGAGGGTCCCCATAAAATAGGATGTCTGCCGGCCGTTCACGTAGGTCCGGGATAATACCTCGCACTTCCAGAGCTACATCCATCCGGGCTGATTGTGCGGCTGCGAATACCACGTCACGAATAGCATTATGCCGCAGTCCTTGATAACCCCCGTATTGGCATGTTAGCGAGTGTATGCCTTCCTTATCAGCTATGCGCATGCAGCGGCCGCATCTATAATTCCTTTCGTGTAAAGGAATTCCAAGCCACATGCGGACTAGAATACAGAACTGTGGGGGTGTTAATTCCGTTCCAGATGCCGCATTTGGTACAGCGTTAAGCCAAGCCCCAGCTTTTGGACACGACACTGCATGTAGTCGGGCACGATCCATTTCGCTAGCTGATTGTATAAGCTGTGTCGAGGCGAGATTTTCAATCAGGCGTGAGGTTGATGATTGACCGCCATCCGTAGACGGTATGAAGTGAGATCCCATTGTGGTTCTAAGGGTGGCTAATGCCTCTGAATAGCCAGGAAAAAGTGTAGGATCCAGACTGTATTCTTCTCCGACCTGCATCACGCTATGTATAAATGCGCTCTGGACATGCGCCGCATTGCATCTTAGGCCAAATCCACCCAGACGGATTGGGAGTGTCATCTGTGATTTCGCTGCTTCGTGTAGTTGACACGCGCATATTTTCTGAAAGGCGCTGGCGATTTGTCTGTCGAATGACTGACAAAACGTTTTTGTAATCCTTGGATCAACTGAACGGATAAGGTGGTTTATCCTGGACGAGGAAGCGCAGTGTTTGAGTAGGAGGTATCCGACTTGAGGGTCTGGCAGCTTGGCTACTGCTTCAATTGTCTGGATTAGCGGTGGCAGAATTTCGTTTGTCAGGTGGGTTTCTATGAAGGACTCGTCACCGATGGGTATGCCTAACAAGTGCATGTTTCCAGAGGTGTTCTCCGAAACCACCTCGGATAGTAGGGCCAAGCAAGAGCTAACGGCTTCAGGCGTGCCGATGACCTCTGTCTTTCGCCAATTTAGCTGCAATTTAATCGCCTTGAAACTCGTGTCTAGCCAGCCGAGTGCGGATGCGATTGCCGAAGGCGTCCCGCCGACTATGCCATCGTCCAGGTACCACATGTTGAGGTTTATTCCAGGGATATGAGAAACGTGTTCAATCGTTTTCTTAATGGCCAACGCGAAGAGGAACGGGCCCAATGGATTACCCTGCTGGACTCCTTCACATGAATTGAGAGGGTCCTGCGGTCCAAAACGAAGGGGTGCCTTGCACTTGTATGAAAAGTCAAACCATGGCAAGATCTCTGGGACGTTCTCTCGGACAGTTGCTCGTAAGTGCGCTCTGGACAATGAGTTGAAGGCGTTTGAAAGATCGATCTTTGCCCAGGCCCAGTTGTTGTCGTTGGCGTGAAGTTCGTGGATTCGTCGGATGTTGTGAACGATCCTTTCCACTGCGTTAGGGGTTGCTACTCCTAGTTGTGTTGGTTGTAGTAGACCAGCGAAACGTTTGCGAAGTTGGAGACATATGCATTTCGAGCACAGGCGGCGTAGAGTTTCGCCAACGTCAATTGGTCTGATACCCCCGTCCTTTTTGGGAAGTGCGATCAAGTTCGCGCCGGCTATGTAAGGCGCCACTTCAGAGGGTGCTAGTCCCGCCAGAAGGTGGTTGACAAGGTGCGTCAGGTTTTCTGCTAGCGAACCGCCGCTATTTGCTCGTAACATGTCCTGGAGATGCTCCGGTCTTAGCCCCAGGCAACCTGGTCCCGATGCAGAAGGAAAAGAGTTGACCGCGGTAATGACGGTCTCGCGGCCTACAGATATAGACGAAATCGGATTGTTTGAAAGTCGTTCTATAAGATTAGGTGAGGATAGTTGCTGATCCCGCCAGATGCTGTATGTAAGGGGATGTAGTATTTGCAGTGCTGTCCGTGCTTGTGTAGATGGGCTGACTATTCCTCCTGAAACCAAACGCTGGAGTGCTTTACCGTAATTCCCATGCTTGGCCAGGTTGATACAAGCAATTTCTGAATTGCCGTTTAGTTTACGGTTTGCATATTTGTGTGGCGTTTGTATCATGGATAGCACATCCGTTGAGGCGGTTGTCGCGTAGGCTCTTATTGATTCGCAAATGTGCTTCTCGAGCTTATATCGACCTTTGCATATTGTGGGCATTGGGCCACTGAAGCACGATTTTGCGAAGAGCAGCAGCTTTGTCCATGAACTGACATCTCCGATCTGCAGTGCATGTTTGATACTGTCACAGAAGTAGGTGGCTGCTAGAACACGTGCTTTGTACGGAATGCGTATGACTGTTGTTGATTCTCTGCGCCAACATGATTGAAGACATGATAGACGGTTCGAAGCGTCGACTCGAGCGCTTGGAATTGCCAATGTTGGAGTTATGACTTCTGTCGTGGCCTCATTTGGCTGGACCTTGGACGCATGGTTGAAACAGCCGAATCCCTCGCCCGAACCTGCACACCTAGAACCTCTGAACTTATGAAAGCGGAAGCATCCATTAGTTGTCAAAACGATGTCCCTCTGGCAGATGCGACATGGCCGCCTACCTCTGATAATATCATTTTGATCTTGCCCATCGTACGCCATTGTGTTTGGTAACATTGTAAGTAAGTTTGTAATTGCCAAGGTAAGTTTATAACTGTTGTATGTTATTTTATTGTATACAATTGTAATTTGATGAGTTTGTATGTTTATCAGAAACCAAAGGCGAAAATACATTCTGATTAATTTTCGATATTTCTGCAGCACACAGTTTCGCCATTATTGTAAGAACTTTAATAACCAATACTTTTTTTAACGTGCTTGATATGGTATTTCAAAGTTATACTCTTCCGGTAGATGTTATTGTAATTTGAGACTCGTTCAACATTCGTCAAATCAGCAACGGCTTTAGCTTGATGAGTTCAAAATTTACGATTGATTTGATGAGTTCTAAATATACGATTGATTTGCTGACAGGAGAAATAAATAAATCTGTAACATTAAAAAAATAATAAAATAATTTTAATTTTGATGTGATAATATATTAAACAATGTATTACAATTTTAAAATATTGACGAAGGATCTATAAAACACAATTTGCTTCTTCATTTGACTACCTGTTAATAAACCGACATGAGAAATACAAATATCTGTAATATTATAAAATTAAATAATAATTTATAATAATGATGTAATAATATATTAAATAACGTATTACAATTTTAAAATATTGACGGATGATTAATAAAACACAATTTGCTTCTTCATTTGACTACCTGTTAATAAACGGATATGAGACATACATAAAATTATAAATAATACATCATATATAAATTACACATAATATTATAGAATTATAAAATAATTTATAATTGTGATGTGATAATATATTAAATAAAGTATTACAATTTTAAAATATTAACGGGGGATTAATAAAACACAATTTGCTTCTTCATTTGATTATCTGTTAATAAACGGACTTGAGAAATACAAATATCTGTAATATTAAAAAAGTTATAAAATAATTTATTATTTTGATGTGATAATATATTAAACAACGTATTACAATTTTAAAATATTGATGGAGGATTAATAAAACACAATTTGCTTCTTCATTTGACTACCTGTTAATAAACGGACATGAGAAATACATAAATCTGTAATATTAAAAAAGTTATAAAATAATTTATTATTTTGATGTGATAATATATTAAATAAAGCATAACAATTTAAAAATATTGACGGAGGATCAATAAAACACAATTTGCTTCTTCATTTCACTACCTGTCAATAGACGGACGTGAGAAATACAAAAATCCGTAATACTAAATAATTATAAAAAAAAATAATGTTGATGTGATAAAATATTAAATAACGTATTACAATTTTAATGTATTGACAGAGGATTAATAGAACACAATTTGCATCTTCATTTGACTACCTGTTAATAAACGGACATGAGAAATACATAAATCTTGAATATTATAAAATTATATAATAATTCATAATAATGATGTGATAATATATTAAATAATGTATTACAATTTTAAAATATTGACGAAGGATTAATAAAACACAATTTGCTTCTTCATTTGACTACCTGTTAATAAACGGACATGAGAAATACATAAATCTGTAATATTATAAAATTAAATAATAATTTATAATTATGATGTGATAATATATTAAATAACGTATTACAATTTTAAAATATTGAAGGAGGATTAATAAAACACAATTTGCTTCTT